>JACEEZ010016254.1:0-14019 GCA_016584305.1 Chionoecetes opilio | reverse complement strand
AAATAATATTTTCAGAATTAATTAACGGGTTGTATTGTTGTTGTTATTGTGTCTGTTGTTACTGTTGTTATTGTCGTTGTTGTTACTGTTGTTGTTGTTGTTGTTTCTGTTGTTACTGTTGTTGTTGTTGTTGTTGTTTATGTTGTTACTGTTGTTGTTGTTGTTGTTGTTGTTGTTTCTGTTGTTGTAGTTGTTGTTGTTGTTTCTGTTGTTACTGTTGTAGTTATTGTTGTTGTTGTTATTGTTTCTGTTGTTACTGTTGTTGTTGTTGTTGTTGTTGTTGTTGTTGCTCTACTTTCTTAGAGTATATTCTTCGTTTTCTTCTAATCTTTTTTTTCTTTTCTAGTGTAATTTTCCATGGTCGTAATAATGGAAGTATTAGTATCGGCAGCAGTTGTAGTAATGGTGGCATTATATAACAGCAGTAGTAGTAGTAGTAGTAATAGTAGTAGTAGTAGTAGTAGTAGTAGTAGTGAAAAGGCCATCAACACCACTACCACTACTGAAGATATTGATAAAACAGTAAAAAGATGGATTGATACTGTGAAGTGTGAACCTTAAAAGAAAAAATAACACACACACACACACACACACACACACACACACACACACACACACACACACACACACACACACACACACACACACACACACACACACACACACACACACAGGCCAGTGTACTCTGCAGCTGGCGTGTTTGTGTGTTATAAAATCAGCACAACAGGAAGAGATACTAGACAGATGTTACGCCTTGTTGTGGCGGCGGTGGTGTGAGGCCGCGATCAGAGGGCCATGAATCCCGCGAATACACAGACACAGGGAATAAGTGAATAAAAGAGATAATGGAGGTAATGGCGCAGAGAGAGAGAGAGAGGAGGGGAGGAAGAGGGAGAGGAGAGAGAGAGAGAGGGGAGGAGAGAAGGAGAAGAGGAGAGGAGAGAGAGAAGAGAGGAGAGAGAGAGAGAGAGAGAGAGTTGGGAGGTGTTTTTTTCTTTTCTTTTCTTTTTGTATTGGTAATGTTCTTGTTTTTGTCTGTGTCATATTTTCTCTTTATTGATGTCTTGGCGTTCTGTTTTCTTTTTTGTTGTCTTCTTCTTCTTCTTCTTCTTCTTCTTCTTCTTCTTCTTCTTCTTCTTCTTCTTCTTCTTCATCCTCCTCGCTTATTCCTCCTTACTTGTTACTTAATACCTTCATCCGTCATGTACTTATTTCCCCTCCACCTTTCTTTCGAACCCTCCTCCTCCTCCTCCTCCTCCTCCTCTATTTAGTCCCCCGGATCGATTAGTTGTAGTGGTAGTGGTAGTTGTAGTTAGTATATTTCATACCCTATTTTTCTGCACTATGTAACTTCCGTGTTCCTATCTTCTTTTAAGGACATGGTATCCTTTTCCAACTGTTTTCTTACAAGTAGTTGATAGTTAGTAGTATGTAGTCAGCAGATACCCTCGTCATGGACCAATAGGTCTCCTGGTGTCTGTTATTCCTATGTAATCCTATGTAATCCTCCTCCTTCTTCAAAGAGTCGCAGCATGGATTCAGAAATAAACGCTCATGCCTCTCAAACTTACTTGATTTTTACAATAGTGTATTCAAAATGTACGACAACACGAGGGCAGTAGACGTAGTTTACCTCGATTTTCAAAAAGCGTTCGACAAAGTTCCTCATAAGCGTCTCATTAGCAAAGTAAAAGCTCATGGTATAACAGGCCATCTTTCAAATTGGATAGAAAACTGGCTGTCAAATCGTAAACAAAGGGTGGTAATAAATGGAAATTCTTCTGACTGGACCAGTGTAAATAGTGGTGTTCCTCAAGGATCAGTTCTCGGACCTATCCTGTTCTTAATATACATAAATGACATTGACGAGGGAATCACATGCAGGATATCGAAATTTGCTGATGACACGAAAATCACAAACATAGCCTCTACAGAATCTCAGCGCCAACTCATACAAAACGACTTAAACACGCTAACAGAATGGTCAAAAACATGGCAAATGAATTTCAACCTTGACAAATGTCATGTACTACATATCGGTAATAACAACCCTCATAAAAGTTACGTTATGAACGATTTCCAACTAACAAGTGTTGATAAAGAAAAAGATTTAGGCGTTATAATCTCGAAAGATCTCAAACCGAATAACCAAATTAAAGAGGTAGTAAAAACTGCAAATAAATTGGTTGGCTTTATTGGACGAACTTTCAGTTTCAAATCTGAAAAAGTTATACTCACTCTTTTTAACTCGCTTGTTCGCCCCCATCTAGAATACTGTGTGCAGTTCTGGTCACCTTATTATAAAAAGGACATAGATAAACTAGAAAAAATACAGCGCAGAGTAACTAAATTGATACCAAGATTACGAAATAAATCGTACGAAAATCGGCTCAAAGAACTTAACTTATTCCCACTAACAAAACGAAGGATAAGAGGTGACCTCATCGAAGACTTTAAAATCTTCAATGGATTTACGAACGTAGTCCCAGAAAATCTTTTCACGCTAGACCGGTCAAGCTCAACTAGAAACAACGGATTTAAAATAAGCAGGAAACGGTTTGTAACGAACGAAGCAAAGTACTTCTTCACAAACCGTGTTGTAAACGTATGGAATGGGCTGCAGTCAGACGTAGTAAACTCAAATACAATAGAATCATTTAAATATCGCCTCGATAAATATTTCATATCAAATCCCCGGTTGTCACTGTTTATCTCGGAATAATAAATTTATCTCGCGGGCCTCTGAAACTTACTCTCATTGCGTAAAATGATTGCGAGTCGCGTCTACACAACCCCCTCCCACACGTCTCAGACAGCCCGAGTAAACGGTCACTACTACAACTTTTGACCTGTGACGGGCTGTGGTTCAGTAAGGGCCCTGTCAGTTAGTGACCACCATCGGGATTTATATACCAGGGGTCACTGCTGCAGGGGGCATTGAAGTGCACGGCGTCCTACTTGGAAAGTGCACTACCGCAGTGGATTGAAACGGAGCTGGGGCCTGATTGACTGCTGCCTCCCAAGAAAACGCCAGGCAAGGCTGCCGCACCACCCCTGAACTTCCACACTGAACCTACACCAACACTACATTAGACCTCATAACACACACAGATAGCCCCGAGTTAACGGTTACCACTACTACTCTCGACCTGTGACGGGCTGTGGTTCAGTTAGGGTCCTGACAGTTAGTGACCACCATCGGGATTAAGGTACCAGGGGTCACTGCTGCAGGAGGCATTGAAGTGTACGGCGTCCTACATGGAAAGTACACAATCCGCAGTGGATTGAACGGAGCTGGGGCCTGATTGACTGCTGCCTCCCAAGAAAGCGCCAGGCAAGGCTGCCGCACCACCCTTGAACCTCCACACTGTGTTCACACCATTACAAAACACACATAACATGACCTATCTATCAAGCACTAAACCTACCCCCACAAACTAGTAGTAGTTAGCCATAGATTACAGCTTTCAACTTTCCTCACAAATTCCATGCAGTTTTTCTATATTGCATGGTATCACTTCTTTTCCGGCCAGCTTCGGCTGGAGGGATGGGTGGGTGGGAGGAGCCTTCTACTTCCTATCCTTTCTCTCTTATTATCTAGTTAGTGTAGTGTAGTTAAAGCAAACAGTCTTGTAAGGACCTATCGGTCTGTTGCTGTTTTGTGTTTCCTTTTGTATTCCTTTGTATTTCCTTCTCCTCCTCCTCCTCCTCCTCCTCCTCCTCCTCCCTCCCTCCTCCTCCTCCCCTCCTCCTCCTCCTCCTTTTAGGGACATGGTATCATTTTCCAACTTTTCCTACAATGTAGTTGATAGTTAGCCAGTTTTAGTTCAGCAGATACCCTTTCGTCATGAACCAATAGGTTTCCTGGTGCCCTGTTATTCTTAGTTTCCTATGTTTCCTCCTCCTCTCAGTCCTGACCCCCTACCAGCAAACACACCCTCTCCTCACATCCGCCTCTTCCTACGTCCACACACACAACACCACACACACAAAACACACCACCCAACACACACACACAAAACACCCACACCACACACACAACACACACATACCCCATACACACACACACACACACACACCACACACACATACACCACACAACCATAAAACACACTGCCTGAACGGGTTTGGTGGGTTTAGCATCAGCCACCATTCTGTGGGCCGGCGTTCGATCCCTTACTTCCGCTCGTTTCCCGTGAGTTTTTTCCACTAAAAAATTTCGGCGGTTCTTTTCCACCCCTTGAGTAAGAGGATGGGGTGTAGTGGTGTGGAGGTTCCAGCTTACCCAAAGGTAATAATGAGCTCCAAGCTCGCGAAGGGTGAAATGGGAAATCCAGCCCCGCTTGCTGTCGACAAACTATGGGAATAACACAAAACGTAAAGCCCTTGTTGTTCTCTTGTTTCGAAGGAAAAAATTTTGTGCCTCTCTCCTTTTTCTCTCTCTCTCTCTCTCTCCTCTCCCTCTCTTCTCTCTCTCTCTCTCTTCTCTCTTCTCCCTCTCTCTTTTCTCTCTTCCTCTCTCTCTTCCTTCCTTTCTTCTCTTCTCTCTCTCCTCTCCTCCCACACACACCCACACACACCCACCATATACCTTCCCCAATCTTCCTGTTACTTCTTCCACACCATCCATTCCCCTCTTTCCTTCTCATTTACCCCACTTCTTTTCCCTCGCTCCTCCCCCTTTCTTCCGTTTAATTCCATTCGAACCTTATCATTTCTTCCTTCCTTTTCCCTCAACTATTCTTCCCTCCCACCACCTCCTTTTCCCCTCTCCTCCCCCTCCCTACCACTACCTACCTTCCCCTCCCCCCCCCACTCCCTACCCAAACCTTCCCTCCCTCCCCCCTTACCTACCTTCCCTCCCCTACCTTTCCCCTCCCCTCCCCTTCCCCCTCCCCCACCCCTACCACCCCCCCCTTCCCTCCCTCCTCCACACTGCCCTCAAAAACCCCCGTCTTTTGTTTTTACAATTTAGGCGGTACCATGGCTCCCGATTTCTGCGCCGAGTACCGCCACTGTCCCCACCCCGCTATAACCTGCTTTAAACATGTCTTGAAAGTGCACTATTTGTCGACCCCACTCACGTGACCTCAAGGTTACTAAGCCACATTCCTTTCCCCCAAGTACCTCCTGTTCTTCCTTCGTCTTTTCTCCCCCGTTTTTCGTTTACGTTAGTTTTATATCGCCTCTAATTTTCTTTGCTTAGTGATAGTTTTCAGTTCTTGTTTTTGTTTCTCTTACTACTACCTCTTGCTTTTCCGTTTGTATTTTTTTTCCTTTTTTTTCTCTAGGTCTTTTTCTTTTTTTTAGTTTCTCCTCCTCTCTCTCTTTTTCTCTCCTCTCTCCCCCTCTCCTCTGTCCCTCTCTCTCCTCTTCTCTCTCTCTCTCTCTCTCTCTCTCTCTCTTCTCTCTCCCCTCTTCTCTCCCTTCTCTCTCTCTCCCCCACCCTGTTCGCTTTTCTTTCCCTTTCACGTGTTTCTTTCCCACTGTTTACCCTTGCGGGCCTCCTCGCTTTTACCCTTGTTTCCCTTCTCCCTTCCCCCCTTTCCCCTTTCCCTCACCTCTCTCCTCTCTTCTCTATGCCCTGGTGTCCTTTGTGGAGTTCTCTTTTCCCCGTTTTTTTTTCCTCCCTTCCCCCTTCCTTTTTTCTCCTATCTTGGGTCTTCCTTCTATATTGTTTCCACTCTATCCATTTCGATTTCAAGACACCCCCTACTTCCTTCTGTGTTTCAGCTCCTTCCTACTCCTCCTCTTCCATTTCTTCTCTTCCCTCCCCCTCATCCTTCCCTTCCTCCCCCTCACCTTCCCTTCCTCCCCCTCATCCTTCCCTTCCTCCCCCTCATCCTTCCCTTCCCCCCCCTTTCATTCCTTCCCCCCTTCCCCTTTCCCCCTCCCCTTCCCTTCCTTTCCCCCTCATCCTTCCCTTCCTCCCCCTCTCCTTCCCCTTTTCCTCCCCCTCATTTCCTTCCCCCTTCTCCTTCCCCCTCATCCTTCCCTTCCACCCCTCATCCTCCCTTCCTCCCCTCCCCCCTCATCTCTTTCCCTTCCTTCCCCCTCACCCCCTTTCCCCTTTCCCTTTCCCCCCATCCTTCCTTCCTCCCCCTCATCCTTCCCTTCCTCCCCCTCTCCCATCATCTTCCTCTCCCTCAACCTCATCCTCCTACTGCGTGTTATTTTGGTCCCCTTATTACAGAAAGGACATAGTAAAGGCTAAAGTGAAGGCAGTCAAGCTGGAGAGAGTTTGCATTGGTGAATTACAGAAATGATTCTCAGGTTAAGAAACATGCCTTACGGAAATACACTTGCAGAATTTTATGTATTCAGTTCATCGAAGCGAATGATGCGAAGTGATCTTATAAAAGTATTCAAAATATTCAAAGGTTTCCATGATATCAACACAGAAGATTGTTTTTCAGTCCATCGATCAAATGTAACAAGAAGACGTAAGAGTTTTAAAATAGTGAGTAAAATATTTTCGTCAACCGTAGCCAAGCACTTCTTGAATCGTGTGGCAATCGTGTTACCATCGTGTGGCAAACGTGTGAAATGCGCTGCCCGCCCAGTATCTTTGACGGTGTGACAATAATTACAAGTACTGGAACTAGTCGGTAGTCGCCTCCCTCCTATCAGGGGAGGCGGTATATCAGAGTGGTTAGCAAAGGTGGGCACCAAACCGTTAATCCGTTAATCGTTAATTAACGAAGTTAACATTTTCGTTAACGATTTAACTTTTAAGTTAACTTTGGAAATCATTATCGGACTAATTAACTTCCGTTACATTTAAAATTCCGTTAATCAGTCCGCAACCCAAAAATTTCATAAAAACGAAGTGAACAGCAACAACGAGGAGGAGGAGGAGGAGGAGGACTTCTTCAGTGGTGTCACCCAGCCAAAAGAGAGCAGCAGGAGCCATAGGTCACTCAAGGACAAGGCCCAGAACTTGGTCAAGACCTGGTTGGAGACCAACTCCAAGGACTTGCTGACAGATGCCTTCTTTTGGGTGAGCAAGTGTTGGTGGACTTGTTCATCAAGTTCCAACACAGCCATCCCCTCCAGTTGCTGCAGTGGAGCGTTTGTTCTCTAAGGGCCCGACATCTTGAGGGCCAAGAGATCATCCCTGCTGATGAAAACTTTGACATGCTACTTTTCATGAAGGGCAACATGCATCTCATGAACAAAATGGAGAGCGAGAAGAAGAGGAAAAATTTAATTATGTTTATATCGTGTTTTTCATTTTTTTATTTTTTATTTCTTTCGGCCACTTTATCAATAATTTTTTTTAGTTTAATACTAATATTGTGTTTCATTTAAGTTTTTTTTCACCCTTTTCTGGCTCTAAAAGCCTTTAAAAACCTAAAACTGGAACAAAACTATGAAATCAGCCTTTTTTAGGTTTTTTTATAAGTTAAAACTATAAAATCTGCCTTTTTTTTTTTTTAGTCTAAAGCAAAAAAACTATAGTTTTTTGGTTCTAAAGCCCTTAAAAAAAACCCATAAAGGCTGATTTTATAGTTTTGGCACTTTTCAAAGATGTTTTTAGGTGGTTTTAGAGCAAAAACAGATTTTTTGTTTTTTTTCTTGAATAAAAATTAACGTAACGGTTTAACTTCCGTTAAATTTTTAAAGAATTAACTGATTAACGGTTATCGAAGTTAATTTTAGAGCAAAAACAGATTTTTTGTTTTTTTTCTTGAATAAAAATTAACGTAACGGTTTAACTTCCGTTAAATTTTTAAAGAATTAACTGATTAACGGTTATCGAAGTTAATTTTTTGGATAAAGGATTAACGGTTAACGAAGTTAAAATTTTTATTACGGGGCCCACCACTGAGTCGGAAAAGGTGGCACAAACCGTTATTCCGTAATCGTTAATTAAAAAGTTAAACATTTTCGTTAAGTTTTTAATTTTTTTAAGTAATTTTGGGGAAAACATTACGGAAATTAACTTTGGGGTTTTTTTTTAAATTTCCGTTAACTCAAGCCCGCTAACCCAAAAATTTCAAAAAAACGAAGTGAAACAACAGGGGAGGGCAACAACGGGGAGGGGGGGAGGAGACTTCTTCAGTGGGTCCCCCCACCCAAAAGAGAGAGCAGGACCAAGGTACTAAGGACAAGGCCCAAACTTGGAAAGACCGGGTTTTTGGAGACCAACCCCAAGACTTGCTGACAATGCTGCCTTTTTTGGTGAGAAGTGTTGGTGGGACTTTTCATAAAATTCAACAAGCCATCCCCTCCATTTCCCTGCCAGTGGAGCTTTTGTTCTCTAGGGGAAAGGGACATTTGGGGGCCCAAAGAGATCACCCCTGTTGAGAAAATTTTGACATGCTACTTTTCTGAAGGAAAAGCATCTCATGAACAAAATGGAGAGCGGAAGAAGGGGAAAAAATTTTAATTATTATTATTTTTTTTCTTTTTTTTTTTTTTATTTCTTTGGGCCATTTATCAATTTTTTTTTTTAGTTTAATACTAATATTGTTTTTCTTTAAGTTTTTTTTTCCCCCCTTTTTCTGGCTCTAAAAGCCTTTTTAAAAAAATAAAACGGGGCCCAAAAAACTATGAAATCAGCCTTTTTTAGGATTTTTTTTTTTTTTTAATTAAAACTAAAATCGCCTTTTTTTTTTTTTTTTTTTTAAAGGGCAAAACAAAACTATAGTTTTGGGTTCAAAAAGCCCTTAAAAAAACCCAAAAGGCTTTTTTTATATTTTTTGGCATTTTTTAAAAGGGGGTTTTTTTTAGGTGGTTTTAGAGCAAAAACAGATTTTTTTTTTTTCTAGAATAAAAATTTACAATAACGGTTTACGAAATTCCGTTACATTTTTTAAAGTTTAATGATTACGGTTACAAAATTTAAATTTTTTGATTAACGGCCCCACCAAACTGGTGGTTAGCGCCCTCCTGTGGCGTTCCGGTGACCCGAGTTCGTTTCCCCCGATGAGAAAAAAATCCCCTTAAATCTTTCTGCACCGTCGAGTGGCCTAAAAACACCCCAGTGCCATTAACTCTACTTTCGATTGTGAGTGCATCGGAGGCCAGGGGGAGGCATGACCTCAATCAAGGGTCACAAAAATCCTGCCTACCCCCAGGGGCGGGGCCAACCATCACAGCCCTCAACTAGCCTCCGGGGCCTGCCATCCCACCCCTGGAAGTCACTGCCACACGGCTATGGGCACAAATGTAAAAAAAAAAAAAAAAGTCGTAAAATAAACCAAACACCTGTCTCCTATTTTATTATTTTTTTATTATTTATTATTATTATTATTATTTTTATAATAATATTATTATTATTGTTTATTTTTTTATGGTATAGTCAGTTGTCATTGTCATCCGTATGAGTATCATAGTCATCATCATCATCACCAGGTTTTGGGTGTACCTTTGTTCACCCCCGGCGTGGCGGTGATCAGTGGTGTCCCGGCCCCCTGCTGGAGGCTGTTCAGGTCCCCCCCCGCTGCCCCCCTCCCCCATCCCTCCCACGCATGCAGGGGTGAGGGGGGGTGGGGGAAAGGGGGAGGCGAGGGGTGGAAGAGTGGAATGGGAAAGGGTTACTGATGTGGAATTTTTTTGCAATATTGTGGATTTTGGTCTTCTCTCTCTCTCTCTCTCTCTCTCTCTCTCTCTCTCTCCTCCTCTCTCTCTCTCTCTCTCTCTTTTCCTCTCTCTCTCTCTCATCTAGATGGGGGAAGACACACGTAGTACTGCTCATATTTTCCTCATTTTCTTCTTCCATTGGAATCGCGAGGAGGTTTAAAAAAAAGCTAAATAATAAAGTTTTTAAGAAGAAATGGAAGAAGATGCAACGAGGAGTGGGTTTTCTGTGGTTTTGGGAAAAATTTTCTCTCAGCCCTTTTCCCTGAAGAGGGAGTGAAAGGAGGAGGGGGAGGGGGGTGAAAAGAAAAAAATTAGTACCCCTCGACCCCCCGGGAAACAACACACACACACACACACCACACACACACACCCCAAAAACCCACACACCCACACACACCACAACGCACGCACGCACGCACGCACGCACGCATGCACGCCCCACGCACGCCCCGAAACGCACTTTCCAAGAGCGAAAAATATGAGGTGAAAACAGAAGGTAATTAAAGCTAATGGAAAAAGGAAAGAAAGGGAAAAAAAAAGAAACCCAGATGAATGAAAAATAAGAATGAGAAAAAGGGTTTTGGGAATAAAGAGAGGGATTGGGAAAAAAGATAGAGGAAATTTTAAAAACAATTTTCACTCCCCCAGGGCAAAACTCAGGGAATTTTGAACTTTTTTTTTTTCGGGGGCAAAAAGTGAAACAAGACGCGAGAGAGAGACAAAAATTTTGCCCCCATTTGCTTTTTTCGTTGTGGAAAAAGGAAAAAAAGAAAGCTGTTTTGGTACCGTAGTAATAATCGTAGAAGTAAAAGTAATAGAGTTTTTAGTATTTCCCCTCTCTCTCTCTCTCTTCCCTCCCTCTTCTCTCTCTATCTCCCTCTCTCTCTCCCCCTTCTCTCTCTCTTTTCTCTCTCCTCTTCTTCTCTCTGGCTTAATCATGTTATACTCGCCATTCAAAAAAAAAATTAAACAAAAACAACAAGCTTTGGTGGTGTTTTTTCAACAATAACAACCTCACCCCTATTATTTTTAGATTTATATACTGCTATTAAAAAACTGCTACTATTCTAATCTACTACTCTACTACACTATGCTACTAATACGCTACTATTCTACTACTACTACTTAATAAAATTCTACTACACAAATACTACTTCTACTACACCACTATATTCTACACTACTTCTACACTACAAAAACTGATACCCCCCACCACATTTATTTATGAAAAATCGGGCCCACTAATTGGGGGTAGACCCAACTAGGTGCTAGACTGTGGCATCCAACCATAACTACTACTACTTTTATAATTTTTCTCCTCTTCCATCACCCACACAATATGCCGCTCTCCCTACAGTGGGTGGGAGTTCAGGCCCCTAAATCGATGGTTGTGGGGGCGGAATTTTGACCTCTGAGACAAGGAGGGCGACCTGAGCAGGGGAAGGGGAGACGGTATCATCCCGGCACAAGTGGTCCCCGGTGGGCTTCTTTTCTGCCATTACACTGTAGTCTTGAATAAAAAAGCACTTGACCTTGGGGGGCCCCCCCCCTGATGTAAGGGAAGACCAGGGGTGTGAAGCTGCCCCTGGTCGACATTTCGAATCCTATCTCCATAACTCCCCAAGTTATCCTGCTCATTTTTTGGGGAGCAACTTCCCGGGGATCCTCCGGTGGCAGTCCCTTTTCTACTACTACTACTACTCTACTACCCCTCTATACTACTACTATACTACTACTTAACTAACTTTTACATAGTACAAAATTATTACCATACACTACTACTACTACTACTACTATACTACTACTATACTACACTACTTTTACTACCACTACAAAAATTATTACCCTACACTACTACTATATACTAATACTACTACTTCTATACCCCCCCACCACCACCACCACCACCACCACCACCAAACCCCTACCATACCTTACCCCTACTACTATACTACTACAAAAACAACCAAAAATAACAAACAACAAACAACAAAAAACAACAACAACTTACTTAAACCACTTCTACTCTACATATACTATACTATACACTACTACTATATATACTATACGCTTCCACCCGGAAATTCTTTTTTTATCATTCCCTTCCCCCCCAACAAAACCGATTTAACAAAAAGCACTCGGGTCACATAGCATGTACGTACACACAAAACACCCACCCCACAACACAACACACAAACAAACAACCAAAACAACACACACACACAAACCAACACACCCCACCACACACACACCACTCACACCACACACACACAAAACATACACAATATAAAACACACCCAAAAACAAAAAAAATTTTACATTTTATCTTCAGGAAAAAAATTAATCCCGGTCTTTTCCAGTGTGTGTGCGTGTTGGTTGTGTGTGTTGTGTTGTTGGGGTTTTTGTGGGGCGTGTGTTTGTTTTGGTGTGGGTGTGTGTGGGTGTGTGTGTGTGTGTGTTTTTGTTGTGTGTGTGTGTGTGTGTGTATTATGTGTGTGTTTCTTTTTTTCCGTCACCCATCACCAATTATCACTATCTTTGCACCATACCTCCATCAGTGATTGTTTTTTTTTAACACCACCAAAAACCACCACCACACCACCACCACCACAACCACCCCCCAAACCATACATAAAAAGGTTTCTTTTTCTCTTATCTTTCCTATACAACGACAAGAATTTATCTTACCCAAAAGTCTTCATCATTTCTCTTCTACTCTTTTTTTCTTTCTTTTTTTCCCTTCTGTCTTTGTTTTTCCTCTCCAACCCTATTCTTTTTTTTTCAGGTTTTTGGGTCTAAAAATTTTTCTTGTTATCTCTTTTTTCTTCATTTTTTTAAATTTTTTATTCCTTGTTCTTCTCCCCATCTCTTCCTCCCCCGCCCCTCTTTTCCTCCTCCCCCTCCTTTTGCCCTCGCCCCCTCCCCTCCTCCTTTTCATAGAGGAAGTGGGCCCCCTTCCAGCTCTTTTTTTCATTGGCTATTATTCCCTTTGCAAGTACGAATCTTAATCCTACAAGCTCTTCAATATTTTAAGCTTACCTTCTTCTCTCTCTCTTCCTCTCTCTCTCTCTCCTCCTTCTCTTCTCTCTCTCTCTCCCTTCTCTCTCTCCTCTTCTTGATCTCTTCCTTTTTCCCCTTCTTCCTTTTTTGCTTCCTTCAAAACCCCTTCTTCCTTCCCCTACGTTTTTTTTTTTCCGAAAACCAGTGATTTCCCTCCCACTCCCCCGCTTTCTTCCCTCCCCCTTCATCCCTCCTCATCTTCCCCCCTTTTTCTTCTCCTTTCGGTAAACCTTTCTTCTCCCCCAACTGTTTCCCTTTCCCCTGACGTCCCTCTCTCCCTTCTTTAGCCTGTTCCAGCTTTTTCCTCCTTCTTTCCTTCTCTTTCTCCCTGTCTTCACTGTCCCTATCCTTTTTTTATTATCCTTTTCCCCCTGGTTTTCCCTGCCTCCTTTCACCCCCATGCCTCCCTTTCCATTCCTCCCCCCCGTGCCCCGAGTTTCCCGGGTTCCTCCTCCCCCAAGTTTTCAGTAACAGGGCTGCAAGGCGTCCGGGGTTTTAATTAAGGTAAACTCGCAGCCTCCGAGCCGGATTTTGACGTGTCCCCCCCGCCTGATCATTAGCTGTGTGGTGTGTGGGGGTGTGTGGTGTGTGTGTGTGTTGGTGTGTGTGTGTGTGTGGGTGTGGTGTTGGTGTGTGGTGTGTCGTGCAACCCTTTCGTGATCCCCCACCTTCGCGGCGGAAGCTCCTCGCCCCCCACGGCTGTACAAACAAGAGTTTCGATATTTCCCAAAAAAATTAAAAAAGGAAAGTGTTGTGTCCTGACTGCCCACGAAGAGCTGTTGTCGAGTCAACCCCCCGCCCCCCCCCTGCTGAGGCCCGCAAGGGACGGCCACTGCCCCCCCCTGCTGAGGCCAGCAAGAAAACGCCCCCTGCCGCCACCTGCTGAGGCCAGAAGGCACGGGCCATGGGGGCCCATCAGCATCACACTCAACCTTTACTTTCATTTCCGTTATGAGTGGTGGCCTGCCATCAATAAAATCTTGGGAAACCTCGCGGCTGTCGACACCTCCCCATGGGAAGGGGGGTGGAGGGAGACAGGCGGGCGAGAGGGCGGGGGGGGAATGGGGCCCGCGCCCAAAACTTTACACAACCCCCCCATTACTTTATGTATTCTTATTAAATTAAAATCATCCAATTTTTACCCGAAAACAACCGCCATCTCCCATGGAGGCGGAAAAATAAACTTAAAATTTGGGGCCCGTAACCCCGATGCTGCCCTACGCTTGGGAAACCCTTTGGGGAGGTGCCGGGGGGGCCCCAACGGCTGCCGCCCGACCTGGTGGCCCCGGGACCGCGCCCCCGGGAAACCGTGTACCCCTTGGGTCGGGGGGCGGGGCCCCCCAAAAACCCGGGGGCCGCCCCCCCGCCCAT
>JACEEZ010016253.1:1127500-1132731 GCA_016584305.1 Chionoecetes opilio | reverse complement strand
TCTCTTTCCTTTCTTCTCTCTCTCTCTTCCTCTCTCTCTCTCTCGTCTCTCTCTCTCTCTCTTCTCTCTCTCTCTCTCTCTCTCTCAGCCTTTCCTCCCTTGGGCTCCACTTCCCCTCTCAGCAATACATCCGTCTGTTTCTCCCTTCCCCTTCTCTCCCCAATCCTGCACATGTATTCCCTTGATCCTATGCAGCCTCCCCTTTCAAGTTCCTTCTCCTCCTGCCCGCCATCCATTTCATCCTCGATTTCTTCTTCTGCAGGGGCGGGGTGAGCGTGGAGATCGAGAAGACTCCCTCCTACACCACCTCCAAGCTCTTCATCACGCGAGCCACCAAGGAGGACGTGGGCAACTACACCTGCATGCCGCACTTCGCTGACTCCGCCTCCGTGCAAGTCCATGTGGTGAATGGTAGGTCTTGTGTGTGTGTGTGTGTGTGTGTGTGTGTTGTGTGTGTGTGTGTGTGTTGTGTATTCATCTAGTTGTATTTTACAGGGCCTGAGCTACACTCGTATGGCCCCGTTTCCATATCAACATTCTTATACATTCATCCTTAGTGTTGGCCGAAGCCAACACCCCGGGAGGCGGGTCACAAACCTCCGGCTAACACCCGGTACCCATTCACTGCTGGGTGGACAGGGGCTCGGGTTTTAAGGAAACAGCCCATCTGTCTCCGCTCCGCCCCGGGATCGAACCCGGGACTTCTCGGTTGTGAACCGAGCGTGCTACCTCTACACTACGGAGTACCCTATCGTGTGTGTGCGAGGCCACCGAGATCAGATCTCGGTGACCTCGGTGTGTGTGTGTGTTTCCAAGTATAAGTGTGTGTGTGTGTATGTGTGTGTGTTTTCGAGTCAGAAGAGACGTGATTAAGGATAGAAAATGTGTGATAAAGT
The DNA here is from genome assembly GCA_016584305.1 of Chionoecetes opilio. Taxonomy (NCBI): domain Eukaryota; kingdom Metazoa; phylum Arthropoda; class Malacostraca; order Decapoda; family Majidae; genus Chionoecetes; species Chionoecetes opilio. The sequence continues at coordinate 1,131,835 of JACEEZ010016253.1, read as the reverse complement.
TAGCGTAGCATTTGTTGAATCACGTAAAATATGACAAAAATATAAAACTATCTTTCTATGTCTTTCTTGAGTTTTTTTTGCATCTTCTGGCACTATGGTTCGGTGCATAAATAAGTATTTTCTCTGTATATTTCTTAAAGTGCTTTTCTTGCGTTTTCGGACATGTTTCGGTGGATCTTTAAATTTTTTTCTATGTACATTAATTGAATTTTCGGGCATATTTTTCGTGCAATTTTTAGTTTTTTTTATACATTTCTTGAGTGATTTTCTTGCGTATTTTGGCATATGTTTCGGTGGATCTTAATTTTTTTTTTGTGTGTGTGTGTGTATGTGTGTGTCATCAGTGTTACATGTGCACCTTTACCCTTACGCACACAGGTGAGGAGCCCGCGGCGGTGCACACGTCAGGGTCCTCCACGGTGCACAACGGTTCCCTGGGTGGTGTTGTGCACGGCGGGTTGGTGCACCGAGCGACGACACGAGGTGAGTGCACGACATCTTCTTATCTCATCTCCCTTCAACCCCTTCATTCTCTTTCTCTATCTCATCTCCCTTCAACCCCTTCATTCTCTTTCTCTATCTCATCTCCCTTCAACCCCTTCATTCTCTTTCTCTATCTCATCTCCCTTCAACCCCTTCATTCTCTTTCTCTATTTCATCTCCCTTCAACCCCTTCATTCTCTTTCTCTATCTCATCTCCCTTCAACCCCTTCATTCTCTTTCTCTATCTCATCTCCCTTCAACCCCTTCATTCTCTTTCTCTATCTCATTTCCCTTCCACCCCTTCATTCTCTTTCTCTATCTCACCTCCCTTCAACCCCTTCGTTCTCTTTATTCTATCTCATCTCCCTTCAACCCCTTCATTCTCTTTCTCTATCTCATCTTCCTTCAACCCCTTCGTTCTCTTTATTCTATCTCATCTCCCTTCAACCCCTTCATTCTCTTTCTCTATCTCATCTCCCTTCAACCCCTTCGTTCTCTTTATTCTATCTCATCTCCCTTCAACCCCTTCATTCTCTTTCTCTATCTCATCTCCCTTCAACCCTTCGTTCTCTTTATTCTATCTCATCTCCCTTCAACCCCTTCATTCTCTTTCTCTATCTCATCTCCCTTCAACCCCTTCGTTCTCTTTATTCTATCTCATCTCCCTTCAACCCCTTCATTCTCTTTCTCTATCTCATCTCCCTTCAACCCTTCGTTCTCTTTCTCTATCTCATCTCCCTTCAACCCCTCGTTCTCTTTATTCTATCTCATCTCCCTTCAACCCCTTCGTTCTCTTTATTCTATCTCATCTCCCTTCAACCCCTTCGTTCTCTTTTCTATCTCATCTCCCTTCAACCCCTTCGTTCTCTTTCTCTATCTCATCTCCCTTCAACCCCTTCATTCTCTTTCTCTATCTCATCTCCCTTCAACCCCTTCGTTCTCTTTTCTATCTCATCTCCCTTCAACCCCTTCATTCTCTTTATTCTATCTCATCTCCCTTCAACCCTTCGTTCTCTTTCTCTATCTCATCTCCTTCAACCCCTTCGTTTCTCTTTATTCTATCTCATCTCTCTTCAACCCCTTCATTCTCTTTCTCTATCTCATCTCCCTTCAACCCCTTCGTTCTCTTTCTCTATCTCATCTCCCTTCAACCCCTTCATTCTCTTTCTCTATCTCATCTCCCTTCAACCCCTTCGTTCTCTTTCTCTATCTCATCTCCCTTCAACCCCTTCGTTCTCTTTATTCTATCTCATCTCCTTCAACCCCTTCATTCTCTTTCTCTATCTCATCTCCCTCACCCCTTCATTCTCTTCTCTATCTCATCTCCTTCAACCCCTTCGTTCTCTTTCTCTATCTCATCTCCCTTCAACCCCTTCGTTCTCTTTATTCTATCTCATCTCCCTTCACCCCTTCATTCTCTTTCTCTATCTCATCTCCCTTCAACCCCTTCGTTCTCTTTATTCTATCTCATCTCCCTTCAACCCCTTCGTTCTCTTTTCTATCTCATCTCCCTTCAACCCCTTCGTTCTCTTTCTCTATCTCATCTCCCTTCAACCCTTCGTTCTCTTTATTCTATCTCATCTCCCTTCAACCCCTTCTTCTCTTTCTCTATCTCATCTCCCTTCAACCCCTTCGTTCTCTTTATTCTATCTCATCTCCCTTCAACCCCTTCGTTCTCTTTATTCTATCTCATCTTCCTTCAACCCCTTCATTCTCTTTCTCTATCTCATCTCCCTTCAACCCCTTCATTCTCTTTCTCTATCTCATCTCCCTTCAACCCCTTCGTTCTCTTTATTCTATCTCATCTCCCTTCAACCCCTTCGTTCTCTTTCTCTATCTCATCTCCCTTCAACCCCTTCATTCTCTTTCTCTATCTCATCTCCCTTCAACCCCTTCTTCTCTTTCTCTATCTCATCTCCCTTCAACCCCTTCGTTCTCTTTATTCTATCTCATCTCCCTACAACCCCTTCGTTCTCTTTATTCTATCTCATCTCCCTTCAACCCCTTCATTCTCTTTCTCTATCTCATCTCCCTTCAACCCCTTCGTTCTCTTTATTCTATCTCATCTCCCTTCAACCCCTTCGTTCGTTCTTATTTTTCTCCCCATCCTCGCCTTCACTCCCCCTCCTCATTGGTTATTTTTGCCCCTTTTCCTCTTATTTCTACTCTTGTTTCACTCCTTATCGCGTTTGTTTTATTGGTTTTGCTATTTTCTTACTCCCTTTTTCTTCTTTTCGTTCTTTGTGTTATTCCTGTTTTATTTATTTTTTCTTCTTCATCCTCTTCTTTTTCATCTTCTTTTTGTCATCTTGTCATTTTTTGAAAAACTTTATTTACATCTATTACAGTACAGTTTTTTTTTTTTATATCTTGTCATCTGCCTCATTTTCGTCGTCTTCCTTTTCTCCTCGTAACGTATTGCAATATAGAACACCTCAATGCCTTATCTTCATCATTACTCCCGCAGCTTGCACACACACACATCCATCTCGGGATAATCAAGCTTTACTCGCAAACTTTCTTTCATTCTGAAGTCTCATAATTAATGTTGAATCACCCTCTTCATCTTCAAGCTTCTCTATACCTCCTATCTTTTTTCTTATCGTCGGTAATGGCCTATCTGCATTTTTTGCTCTCTCTCATCTGCAGGGGAGCGTGGAGGAGCCCGAGGGAGATGGCTGGCGGGATGGAGCTCTCTGTCACTCCTGTCGCTATCACTATTCCCATTCTTCATCGTTGTGGTGTGAGCGGTAAAACGTGTGATTTGGTATTATTTTTTCTCTTTTGTCACACGGGAACAGCGATATTGGTTGTCTGTTTAGAGATAAATTATGTTTTGAAGAAAAAAAAAATCTTTTTTTTTGCTTTTGTCACACGGGAACAACGATATGGCGATTTAGCGCTGTTTAGCGATAAATTCTTTTTTTTTTCCTTGTTTTTTTTTCTTCCATTTTTCGTAAGTTTGAACGCGTGAGTGCCTGCGTCACCCCATTGGCTTTGGGAGGTGAATGTTGTATCTACTGTTGTGTATATGGAGTCTATAGCGTCCTCAGCTCGCAGGGTGTCGGGCAGGTGATCACAGCCACCTGGTTTGCCCTGCAGTGTTGATGGGCGTTTTGTGGCATCATGACGCGGGGTTCAGAGGTGCTCAAACATTAGTACCGCTGAGATCAATCCCATTAACCCCTTCACGCCCAGAACGTAATTTCCATTGTATTTTGGGTACCATTAGACTATTTTTAGTGAATATAAGCAATATTTTATAGATATGACTTGTTTAGTATCCTTATCGACTAACTAATTTGGTGTATTTAGTTACTTTTCGTAATTTTATGGCTAACAACACACGATTTTATACAGTAAAGGAATGATCTGGGTGTGAAGGGGTTAATTATCACCCACAGAAGGAACGTTATGAAGAAAAACAAAAATAAACTGTCCATTTATCGCATAAGACGGTGTGCGTGTGTGTGTAAAAAAATGTCTTCTTTCCTTTGTTTATATAGGAAATATAGAGTAAGTCAATACCGGCTTTAATTGTTCCTCTGTCGAGATGGAGTGGCCTTTCCCGCGCCCCTGAGATATAGCCCTCTATAGCCCGCCACTTTCTGCTCAAAATTCAGCTTCCCATTATGCAAATGCCGCCCCGAGGAGCCGATGGTCCAATGGCTGTTGATGTATTCCGGGCCCGGAGGTTCGTGGTTCGATACCGACATTATTCTCCCTCGATGCGCTCATTCGGAATGATGCAATGTTTCAATATCAGGATGTGTGTGTGTGTGTGTGTGTGTGTGAGAGAGCGAGAGAGAGCGAGCGAGAGAGAGAGAGAGAGAGAGAGAGAGAGAGAGAGAG
>JACEEZ010016253.1:1090000-1122500 GCA_016584305.1 Chionoecetes opilio | reverse complement strand
TAGTAATATTAGTAGTAGTGATAGTAGCGGAAGTAGTATAGTAGTAGTAGTAATGATAATGATGTTAACAATCCTAATGATAACAGTAATAATACTAAAAGTTAATTGTTATCAATATTGTTATTATCATTTTTGTTAATGTTATTTTTGATGAAAAATGAACTATAGCTACTGCTACTATCTGCTAATACCTCAAGTACTACTACTACAACTACTACCATGATAGCATTATGTCAGCCACAGCCCCGCTTAATAAAGAATAGAAAGCATATTAAACTTATCCTTCCGTAGATTAAATGTTCGGTTACAGAATAATAATCATGACAATTCTTATATTTTATCATAAGTTATACTCGCAGGTTTGACATAACATAGTTTGACGCCACACATTTGCATACAAAAAAAAATTCATTCATTCATTATTAATTCAGCATCATCATCATCATCATGCCCTGCAGACAACACGATGGGTCAGTGGCGACAACCTTACAACTGAGGTAGTCACACGAGTCCCTTTCCACTCATCGTAAGGAAAGCAAAGGTGTAACCACAACATTATCTACAACTGGCTGTCATGTATCTCTTGTCTGTGAGTATAATTTCAGCCTCAGAAACCTCCATTTACGAATTAATTTTGGTGCTACACGAATTAATTTTGGTGCTACACGAATTAATTTTGGTGCTACTAATGTCCTCACTAAAACTTTTCCACAAATGTATAATAATGTAAAAGCATTCGCACACCTGGGAGCGTGGGAGCAGCCTATTTAGAAGCACAACTAAGTAGTTCACTCAAAAATTCTCTTTGTTATTAATTTTCCCTTTACACAGTTCTAATATTCCATGATTAATAAATTACCGCTTGAAACCTGCCGATGTGCGAGTCTGCATCAGTACCCGCCTCGAGTGTACACGTTATTAGGGTTCACTTTAGTGGTCGCTCTGAATGACCAGAAACAAAGGAATAGTATATGTATTTATGTTTATAGTACGCCATTGCATCCATTATAATATATACACGCACAAGTCTAGATTCCTGTGCTCGCTTTCACCACTTCTCTCAGCCTGTGTGGTTTGCACTTAAACTGATAAAGACGTCTGATGCCACGCCGTAAATACAATACACGTTTACCTTCTTATAGTGTTTATATTACTTGCAATAACCAATTCCTTCCAGATCCCAAGACTCTTTAATTAAACTGTCCATGTCGATAATTATGATTTACGTGCAAGATCACCACAACATTTCTTGAAGATCAACACCATCTCTTCGTTTCTCTCTTACTCCTGGACGTGATTATATAGGCCTCTCTTTCTTTCTTCCTTGTGTCTCTCATTCTTTCTTCCTTGTGTCTCTCTCTTTCTTCCTTCCTTTAGTGTCTCTCTCTTTATTCCTTCCTTTACTGTCTCTCTCGTTCTTTCTTCCTTGTGTCTCTCTTTCTTCCTTCCTTTAGTGTCTCTCTTTCTTTCTTCCTTGTGTCTCTCTCTCTCTTTCTTCCTTCCTTTACTGTCTCTCGTTCTTCCTTCCTTGTCTCTCTCTCTTTCTTCCTTCCTTTACTGTCTCTCGTTCTTCCTTCCTTGTGTCTCTCTCTCTCTCTTTCTTCCTTCCTTTACTGTCTCTCTTTATTTCTTTCTTTAGTCTCTCTTTCTTGACGTACTCCTCTTCTTTACCACAATTTGTTTTCCCTTCTTCTTTTGCTCTTACCCCGTCCTGTTCCCTCTACTCTCCTCACCAGCACACTTCACGCTCCTCTAACTCTTTTCTTCTGGGTAGTGTGAGGAGAAGGAGAGAGGGAGGAGATGCTGGCAGTCTCTATGAGTAATCTATGTACGAGTATTACTACGCCTCGCCCTCTTGACCTCTTCAGTACCTGCTTTGAAATATATGTATACAAGGATAACGAGGAAAAATAACTTTGATGAGCACTTGGGTTATTCCTGTCACATATCCACTAACAACTTAGGAATGGAGGATATTCTCTCTCTCTCTCTCTCTCTCTCTCTCTCTCTCTCTCTCTCTCTCTCTCTCTCTCTCTCTCTCTCTCTCTCTCTCTCTCTCTCTCTCTCTCTCTCTCTCTCTCTCTCTCTCTCTCTCTCTCTCTCTCTCTCTCATTCATACATATTATGCATGATATGGGTTTGTGCATGCGTGGTGTGTATATGGAAGTAGATTGACACACACACACACACGTACACACATCTACACACACCTACACACACCTACACACGCACACACACACACACACACACACACGTACACCTACACCTACACACACAACACACACACACACGTACACCTACACCTATACCTACACACACACACACACACACACACACACACACACACACACACACACACACACACACACACACACACACACACACACACACACACACACACACAGTTCCCCTTCAACCCTGTTACTCCCGCTTCCGTTCCTCGGCTTCGTTGGTGCTGAGGCGCCTCGCGTAGGCCACCTGCTGCCGCTGCCGCCACTGGCCTCGCTTTCGCTGCCACTCCTGGTCCCTGTGGCCTAACTTCACGTAGCCGTCCCAGGCCAGCTGCACGAAGCCTCCGCGGTGGGCAATCTGGGATTTGACCCTGAAGAGAGGCAGATATGGCAGTCACGTTATGAAGTAATCTTTGGTTGAAATACATCATAAGAACTAAGAAAACTAGGGGGGGGGGAGGGGGGCACTCAGTAGAGCGCATACCTCCGCCCGAATATTTCATCAAATATACGTATATATATATATATATATATATATATATATATAATATATATATATAATATATATATATATATATATATATTTATATATATATATATATATATATATATATATATATATATATATATATATATGTATATATATATATATATATATATATATATATATATATATATATATATATATATATATGCACTCAGTATGAGCGCATACCTCCGGCCGAATATTTCATCAATTGGTTGCCATGGCAACAGTTGTCAATAGATTTCATCCAAAATTAAATCAGTTCTTCCTTATACCAAATAGACTTGGTATACCGAGTTTGGTCCAAATCTATTCATAACTTTTTGAGAAATCCTGTACACTAACAAACAGACAGACAGACGGACAGACAGACAGATCGGGGTGAAAACATAACCCCTCCAACTTCGTTGGCGGAGGTAATAAGATAATAAGGAAGCTACAAGAGGCCGTGAGACATACATGTGGTAGTTCCTGTAAATATATTTGTCTATATTCATCACCATTATTATCATAATTCATTATTATTATCATTATTACTTCTATTATTACTATTATAATTATATTTTTCATCATTGTTATTATTTTTTTATTATTAATGTTATGATGCTCTCATTTCCAAAGAGCGATTTTTCGTTCCCTTTAGTGTTCTATCACAATTTGTTTCGTGATTCACCGGTGATAATATCTTTGTGTAATATCTCCCTCAACAGCCCTGAAATGGTGAGGTCGGGGCCTGTTATACTCGACCCTGTGCAGTGGGTGGCCGGGCGAGTTAAATCAGTTTGTAATTATGTACGGCTCACTGATTTAATAAGTGAGCGAGATTAATCATGGTAAATACTAAATATTACTGATTACACGTCACTATGAACACCGTTATGTAATGGAATCTATATGAAGGATTATACATTGTGGAGGAGGGAGGTAAGTTTATGAAGGTTATTTTGCCACGCAAACAGATGCAGTCATGAGTTACCTGGCAAATGTTATTAATTGCCTTGCCTGGACGTCTAACACAACCTATAACCTAATAATAACCTATTAACCTATGCCTAACCCTCTAACCTATCACAGGTATTGACAAGCACCCGTGACATCATGAGTCGTGTTGTCCAATTTACACTGGAGTAATCAAATAGAAATATATTAGACAATATAACTAGCTTTAGTGGCTGGCATGTCATAAAACAATTACATTTTACAGTGTGTTAGAGAGAATTGGGGCGAAATACTGACCTAGATATAACCATTGATGGTATCCTTCTTTGCCTTTGATGCAAAAAACAATAACTGACGGATAATTCATACATACGTATAGTTACATCATGTGAGGATACACCTGCCCTTATATTGTCTTTATCTCTAGGCTGGCAAAGTATGGCGATTATCCTGCTGTGGACGCCAAGTATGATGCTGGTAAGCAGGGGCGTATTTAGGATCTTGAAACATTGGGGGCTGAGCCCAGCTAAGAGATCTTTAAATTTTTACTGGATAATTTTCGATTTATTTATGAGTATAATGAATATAAGATGTGAGACACTGTGCTCTACCAAAAGGCTCCGGTAATTTGCTTAGGATAACTTTCGAAACATAAAATTAAAATAAGATGAAGACAATCTGAGTTGGGGTTCAACTTCGTTATTATTTTTATTTTCATCAGTAGGAGTAAAACCCTAAGAAAAAGACCTCGAGCTTTGGCGTGATGAAGCAGTCATATAGATTGTATATTCCCAATGCTTTGTTCAGTACTGAAATCTGACCAACCTTAGTTTTATAACTACTTTTTTTAATATTTTTACATCACAAAGGACTGGCCAAGGACACACAAAAATGCACTTGGAAAAAAATGCACTTCGATCTGTTAACTCTGTGTCTTGTCCATCAGATATTCTCTTGTTCACCTTTCCAAATGGTCTGTTGGTGTCTCCTCTGTCATGCACTTCTCATCTCCTCTGTTCTCTCCACCTCTCTCATGTCCTGCTCATAAAAAGGATGCCATCAGCATACGCCAAGTAACATCTAACCAAATATCTTGTTTTTTATTAAAATTTTATGTTGGCCCAGTCAGAGCTTATCTTATTTTTGTGAGAAAAAAAAAAAAAATAAATAAAGGTATTTGAGATCCGGGGCTATTCATAAAACATTCGGGGCTACAGCCCCCAATGCCCAGGCCTAACTACGCCCCTGCTGGTAAGTAGTTTATTGTAGTGACTTTCTTATTGTGTCACATCACTGGTCATCACACATCATCTTTACGAAATGAAATGATTAGCTGCAGCAATAATTTGTATAATGTAAGTACATTCATGCCATGTTATTACTACTAAGTGCATAGTTTTGTTCTCATCCATGGCAGGGATTCCACACCGAGTCATATTTATCACCTCAAACACGATATACTACAGCCGAAAACACAAAATACAATCATACGAATAACCTAACAAACATATACCAACTTTGCTCTGGAATAAGTTTCTTATATTCACGGCAAGTAATTAATAACAAATAAGAAAGATTTGCAATAGTTCCCGGACGTGGATGCACAGCGGCGTGACGACAGCCAAAAAGACTCAAGGACGGAGAAGTAAACATGAAACATGACACCATAGTCTTGTCGTATATTGAGTTTCTACATTTATCTTTGTAGGATTGAAAAATGGAAAATAGTAAAAATGCAAACAAAAATTGAGTACATATGCAGCTTTCCTAGCATGGTTTGGATGCATAACAAAAACATTAGGCTACGGATATTGGCAGTGTTCGTGTTTTTATTCGATTCATCTTGATATGCTACATACCTGCCCATGATCATTACACTCATTCATTTATACTTTATCAATATCTATTTCATATTATTGCAGATGTAGTGTTATAAATATTGCCATTACCGTAGAGTGTAACAGATATTTCAAACGGCCATCACGTAATCGTCTCACCTGTTGGCAAATGCTGCTGCAGATTCCCGAGGTCCTCTGTAGGTGGGGGGCAGGTACCACACGTCACACACGATGCCCCACGAGGTCATCATGGAGAAGACGTAGCCGGTGAAGGTGCTCTGGTACCAATAGGGGTCACCGTAACGCAGGTCAAAGCGGATGGCGATGGGGTAGATAACGCTGTCCACCTGTTAGCAGAGGATGGAGAGTGACAGTGATGGTGGTGGTGGTGGTGGCAGTAGTGGTGGTGGTGGTGGCAGTGGTGGTGGTGGCAGTAGTGGTGGGGGTGGTGATGACAGTGGTGGTGGTGGTGACAGTAGTGGTGGTGGGGGTGGCAGTAATGGTGGTGGTGGTGATGACAGGGGTGGTGGTGGGGACAGTAGTGGTGGTGGGGGTGGCAGTAATGGTGGTGAAGACTGTATTGCTGGATGTGGTGACGGTAGGGAAATTTGTGGTAGTGATGGTGGTGACAGTTATGGTGATGGTGGTGACAGTTGTGGTGGTGATGATAGTGGCATTTGGGGTGACAGTTATTGTGGTGATGATGGTGTCAGTTCTGGTGGTGGTGATGATGTTAGGAATCAACTTTTGGTAGTAGTGATGACTAATATAGTGATCGTATGTAGTAAGTTGGTGAGGTGGTGATGTAGGGGCATGTGTGTTTTTAGGTGTGGAGTGAGTTGGGTGGTGGTGGTGGTGGTGGTGCAAGGGGGTATTGATGGTGATGGTGATGGGCTGTTATCATAAATTTTCCTGTCACTAAAAGCCAGTGCATATGGATAATGTCAAATAATCAGAAGATATAAATAATATTGTTACGAGTGGCCTAATTGCTTGTCTGTTTGCTTGTTCGTGTGTGTGTGTGTGTGTGTATGTGTGTGTGTGCGAAGCTCCACAGGGAGGTGGTTCGGACCTCAGCTCGAGGCAGAGGGAGACAGGGAGTGGATGAGGAGTGCAAGGTGGCGAGGGGGAGTCAGTCGGGGCGGAGAGGCAGCCTGAGCCAATTCCCCCTCCCACCTCTACAACCTTTGTCAGCCACTCTTCGCATTGGATTACTGTGGTGCACGAACTGTTACGTGTGTTTTGGAAGCCAGACTGTCTCGTGGGTGTGGTGGAAACAGTGGGAAATAAAGACCTAACCGTGACACTTGTTTGAACCATCCTGTGTGTCAGCATTATCTCCCTGGCAGTGGGCACGCCGAACCCGTACTTAAAAAGCAAGTGCCGGGCCACTGAGAGCGGTTCGTTTCAATATATATCTTTTCAATAGCAATATTCATGGCAAAGTGATATTCTTAAACTAGTGCTTTAATTGTATACCTCCTAAAGTGAGCTTCTACAATATCATAAGGTACATATTCAAGGGAAACTATATAGTAAGCGAGTAACTACTTCACACAAGAGCATATGCACCTTTTTTTTGGTATTAAATCAATCAACTTCACACAAGAGCTCATAGAACTATTTCAGAAGCAAGAGGAGAGGCGAGGGATAACACAAAAAGAACTATATATCGACGAAGCTACAACAACAACAACAACAACAACAGTAGATGAAATAGGAGTAAGTGGCAGGAGCAAGGCCAAAGGGAATAGAGAATCTTAATTCCCTTAAGAACCGGGCCTTAAGGCCCCCATCCACGGTACGATTGGTCGTACGATCTGATCCGACAGACCTGATCCGATGGATTTCCTACCACCCACTAACGATCCGACCGCACCTCAAGACCAGTTCAGTTGGTGATAGAAACGGTGGAGAGTGGTTCTCATGATGGGTCTATGCAACGAGGATCAAATTACTTTTGATGGAATCTGATACCACAACTTAGGAGCGTAAACATCCGCGTTCACACTAAATTTCACAGAGGCAGTTATTTTCTTAATATATTTCCGGCACACACTTCTCATATATTTTTTTTTTATTTTTTTTTACTGTTTCAACATTAGCCTCACTCGCTCACTGTCACTCCTCGAGTTTCTCTACCAATAGGTGTCTTGCACTGACGTCACGACCTAGCGTCTTCAAGCCAAATGCCGCCGTCTTCAAGCCAAATGCCGCCCGTCGGAGCGAGCTGGATGACCAACAAAATCCACTTGCCGCCCGTGTTTGCCAGCTTATGATAATTTTCCACTACCAAAGATATGTTTACCAGTATAAAAGATATACTGTTGTCTTCGGAAATGTTTTTACTATAATATTATCAAATAAAAAACCGTAAAACACACTAAAGAAAGGCCATTATGAGACTCAAGAAATATGCATGAACTTAATATTCATCAGCGCCAGCTCCCATTTAATATTTTGCTCGAAAACTTTTTACATGGACAATGTCAATAGAAGCGGAATTGCATTAGCTTTCCATTGATATATTTCGTTATCTGATAAATGAATTAGAACCAGGTATAAATTAGCGTTAACTAAATAAATAACCTCATCAATCGGGAAAAATTACCCCATATCATGATGTTATTTATTTAGTTAACGCTAATTTATGCATGGTTCTAATTTATTTATCAGATAACGAAATATATCAATGGAAAGCTAATGAAATTCCGCTTCTATTGACATTGTCCATGTAAAAAGTGTTCGAGCAAAATATTAAATGGGAGCTGGAGTTGGTGAATATTAAGTTCATGCATATTTCTTGAGAGTCTCATAATGGCCTTTCTTTAGTGTGTTTTACGGTTTTTTATTTGATAATATTATAGAACAAGCATTTCCGAAGATGACAGTATATCTTTTATACTGATAAACATATATTTGGTAGGGGAAAATTACCATAAGCTGGCAAACACGGGCGGCAAGTGGAGTTTGTTGATCCTCCAGCTCGCATTTCCCGCGCATGTCGCAGCCACAACAAGGGCTGTGATGCCACGTGCAGGACACCTATATACTCATAAGTTGCATTTTTCTTAAATTTATCCATTTACTCTTTGCTTTTTATTTCCCACAAACATTCAGTTTCTATATAATTGGATGAATTCTGTCCAAAAGTGCTTCTCATTAAAGAAACAATATTCATCTTGGTAGTCCTCTCGCGACGCTGTCAGTGGCGAAACTGACGGCTGGCCTCACGATCAGCACACTCACGGTGCGATCCGGTCTGAACCGGATGATCTGTCGGATCTAAAAACCAAACACTGCTTGGTCGCATCCGACCAGCTGTCAGTCGGTCGGACAGACCAAAATCACCCCACTCACGATCCAATCTGGTTGGATCCAACCAGATCTGTCCGATGGTCGTACGACCAGATCGCACCGTGGATGGGGGCCTTTAGGCCCGGTTCAGGGGGGAGATGCTGAGAAGTGCCATAGAGGTAAGGCGAAAAGAGCGCCTTACCCGTCTTCAGGCGCTTTTGTAACGGCCCGGCTAAGGCACCGACTAAAGCCTATGTACAGTCGAAAGTTCAGGCGCTTTTGCACTGCCTTACACCTCCAAAGCCTATGGCGTGGGCGTGGTCCGAGAATCCTACTAGCCAATCACGTTGCCTATCTGAGCGCTGCTTAGGCAGCTTCGACCAATCACAAGGCTTGAACACGTCTCTGCTGAAGCAAGGAATGTTGTCCCTCCCTCCCTAACCAAGCACTTATGGCAAGGACACACCGCTCTCCCCCGCCAAAAGCTGTTTCATCACAAGTTTGACGTTCAACGCAGGTTTTGACCACTTATATATTTTTGCATTAGGACGTACCATACACCATGATAATCGTTAAGGTGTGCCGATTCCGGGACAGTGAGTGAAAATTTAATGCAAGCAACATTCCAGGAATAAGGAGAAGATGAATAAAAAAAGGTGAAAAAAAAGTTTATACACGAATTCATTTTGCTCTCATTATCTTATTATAGGTATAGTTTACTGCAAGTTTTATGCATTCATGATATGCACTAATGTCTCGTGAAGATGATGGTATGTTCAGCTGTCCTAAATATCATCTGGTAGTATGATAATACCGTGTAATAGTACAACATTTTAGTGCGGGCGGAGCACCTGCCGCCCGCCGCCCGCCGCCCGCCCCTAACCAACACACAACACAACATTTCTGATCACCAGCATATAACACCCTATAATGCCGCATTAGTCTTGCACGATCAATTCATACACACCTTGCAACACTATTAATACGTAAACACCAATTGTTACGTTGTAGGAACTGAAGCAAGGCTGTATTTGCTTTATAAACAGAAGATGAATGTCTGTCAAAGGCCCACAGCAGCTCACTAAGTCAGGGTCTGACCATGCCTTAGTTTTCAGCGCCTTTAGCGGTGCCACTAAGGCAGCAATCTCGACTGAGCATTGCGGTGGGAGGGCGTTTCGCCTTACCACAGGCGCCCTAGTGGATAGGGCGCCCTAGCTCACTCTCAGCATCTGGCCCCAGACCACGTATTTGCTACGTCCGTCTTGTTATCGTGACGTCACCGTGACGTCACGATGACTTTACCTCGTCTCACTGGTCGATCACTCCCGCTCGCTCATATCAGAAAAAATTACAGTATAAAACTCCCTTGCTTTCCTTACTTCCTCCCTTTTGTACCCCATGACACACCTATTACTCCCTTCACTATATCCCCCTTCACTCCCTGGCCTATCTATATAGCGCTACAATCCCCTAACAACAGACTATGGCAAAGGTTACAAGTGGAATCTGTATATCGGGGTCCAAAAGTGTTAAAACATATCGCAGTCGTGGATGTATTTTTCAAGTCACTAATAATTACTACCTATTACACGGCCTGTAGAAGGTATTGGTGACTTAGCGTGATGCTGTAGGAAGGATGGTATATAGTAGCTACTAGAGGGGCACGTGATAGGGTTAGAACTAGTTCAACTAGAGAACACGAGAAATAACGCTTTAAAATACACAAGAGGTAGTGGTGGTGGTCGAGCTTACATTCAAGCAGCGGTGCCGCTGTTCCACCTTCAAGCAGCGGGACACAATATTTTCACATCATGTATGTCTTCCATTACTAATATTGTCTTCCAGAATCAATGATAATAAATATATTTTAAATCAGACCTTGGAAACAGCATTATTTTGATATTGCAAAACTTAGTTACGTATAATGTTCTATAAATTGTGGCACCACCGCTCACGCAGCCCGCCAAAAGAATTGGAGGCTCCGAATCTTTTGCCTCCAGACGCACGTCTTTCAAGGTCACACAAGCAGGAAGTGACGTCACGGTGACGTCACGTTGGCAAGACGGACGTAGCAAATACGGGAAGTGTGAACCCCGCATAAGCTTCCTTGTACGTACCTCAAACGCGCCCTTCTTGAACTGCACGACGGCTGTGTTGTTCAGACAGATGCCCTCAGGAAAGATCAGGATTGGGGGCTTCTCAGGGTCCTGGGCGTGCTCCTGGATCCTGTTACATGCGGAGGAGGCAAAATACGTGAGGGAAAAAGGAAGGAAAACAAATTAATTAAATGAGATACGAACTACAGAACCTGTACAGAAACACGTAAATAGCGGCACACCAGCACACACACGCCACCAAGACCTGCGAACCAATCATCGACGGTTATGCATCTACGTCATCTCCCTTTTGCCAATTCATGTCAAGTATTATCATGACTTGCTTTCGTTTTTTGTATATTTTTATCCCATGATTATAGGAATAAATCTCAAGGGGCGTGGCTTCCGGGTCATCCTGACGTGGTCAGCAACACGGAGGTATTTTTTAGGTGGTATTTCTTAGCCTACTTGCTTCACCGAGGAGTGAACAGAAACGGTGTGAGGGCCTCTCCTTATATAATACCTCCATGGTCGGCAAACCGCGCAAGGACAAAAACCGCTTACAACCGGTTAGTCTTCATCTAAGCGCGGGAGGGAGAGCTTACATTTATTAGTGGCTTTGTATTTCTCAAAAGTGGTGCAGTTTTGTTAATTTATTGAAGGCATAAGTGCGTCCAACATGAACACGGAATGCAGAATGGAGGAGGGCGGCGGCTATCATCCCTCAGGGCCCCGCTGCCATGTGAGGTGTGTGGTAAGTGGCTTTACACAATCATAATCAGTATGGTGAAGAAATTCTATCTTTTACTTTGAATATTCACTACACTTTAGCATTACAAAGATAGGTATTTGACAAAGTTATCATTTTGGTATCGGTAATGGAGTCGGTATCGGAGTTATTACGGTATGGAGTTTGGTATCGGTTTGGAGCCGGTAATCTTTTGAAAGCCATGACGACACATGGAAAGTTTTACCGTGCGGACGAACTCTGATAATAAGATACAGGAATTAAGTTGGTGTTTAGGTTCAATTATAATACATTATGCAGAAACTAGTACATGGTTTGCTTGCTCCTCAGATGGAGAAAGTAATCATTCAGTAGCAGGTTATGCATATGAAATGTATTCTTAGTAGCAATATAAACATTTAGGCTACAATTTATTGATACTGTGAAATAGACTGCAGCCATAGGCTACTTTGTAACTACTTTATCCACAAGACCTTTGTGCCCCAGAAAGTAATGCACTTCCCTGCGCACGTTCAAGTTCTTAAATGATTCTAGTATCTCATAGTACTACCGTAGATAACAGTAAAGTCGCCACCTGCAGTGATGTCGCCAGCCGCCAAATATTACGAATTATAGCATCACTACTGATTTTTATGTGCCACTGAAGATGATACACAGTAGTTTATATCATGACTGTATAATCTACCCTGTTTCAGCGTTGTTTTATGCTTTGTAGCTGCAAGTATAGACTGTTTCAAATTTCGCTACGCATTTTTTTTTCGGGCGACGACGACAGCGGTACGACACTCAGTAAATAAATACTAGATGGCGACTCTACTGTTGGTAGCCACTTTGTAGATATTTTTGTAATTTGTTCCTTTATAGCCATAATATGACACAGATGAAGACACAAAATGACACACTCTCCAGATAGCCCCTTCTAACTTTTCTGAAATCATGGATGTAGAAATGTAAGTATTAACGCCACCATACGTCTGTAAACAGAAAAAAAAGTTGTCCTGGCGACTTAACTGTTATCTACGGTACACGTACTATGTACGTACTTGTATAGTATGTAGCCTACCTACTACCTCACTTATTACCTTATACTTGTACTACGTACATACTTTCTCAGTGTAGTAGTACTACAAGTGAAAAAAACCTTACTTTTATAATGTTGGAATTATTTTTCCTCTGTCGTTCCTGAGGATAACATTCATCATACGCTTCTCTAGCCTCACTACACTATCTCCAAGTCACATCACCAACACTAGCTGTCTCCATGTCACCGCATTCCCGCTTATATTAATTTTAAAGTACGTACATACATAGTCGGCATACTTTGACCTATCTTCACCCCTATTAATGTATAGGCTATTTAGTTTATTCAGTTTAACTTTGACTGTTCCTTGACAAAAAGAAAAGCTAGACATTACCTAGAACATTGCCGCAGTACGAATGTAGATCGGTGCAGTGCGGAGTGGGATTATGTAGTCTTTGGGAGGATGCAAAGTTTGAGATTTCACACTATTGAACACTACCTTGATACTATTGCTCTCTGCAAACTATTTCTCTTAACTACGTATTTCTGATAGTTGTGCAAGAGTATGCAAGCTAACTTCTTAATAACGTACAATGTCATTACACTCATATCACGTGTAACGCGTGAGCTACGTTCCTGAAAAATTGTGTTGAGTATGAAATGCGTTAAACGAATCTTGTGTTCCTATTATTTTCTCATTGATTTCTTTGTATTTAGAAACAGTTAAGTGTGTAACCTAACATTTTTCGTGTTGAACAAATTTTGGTACAAAACATTTTTGCGTAACTCTGAATTTTTGTAAAGCGAGGTTGCGTTAGATTAGGATAAGTCTATCCTAATTTTCTGTAATTTTTCTGCTGATTTTCCTGTACATTTGAACATAAATAAATGTAAATCTGCACCTCTATAATTAATCAGTAAAAAACATGGAATTACTGATATTCAGCAACAGTAACATTGGTAATTTAGATTTAATGTATTACAATACTGCTAAGTTTTCAACTATAAAATTAATATTTTCTGATAGATTTTGAAGTACCTTTTGATAAGTTGATTATTGTCTTTTGGCAAAATAATTCTTTATATTTTCGATGAAGGGGGCCCTACCCATAACAAGTAATTTTATGTAGCAGCAGTCATCAAAAAACTTATCAAATTTATTTATACCTATTATTATTAACTTAACCTAACCCCGTGTCTGACCCATATCTAACCTCCTAAGTCAAGAGGGTAAGTCATCTTTGAACCCCCTTGCTTGTTTAGGATTGGTAAGTTTCCTTGAGACGGAAAAAAAAAAATCTGGAAAAAGAGTGGGTCTGTTCTCGACAAGGTTGTGAAATGTATAGATAAGATAGAAATGTATAGAAAAAGTCCACAAGCGAGTACTTAGGGTCGCGAAAAACTAAGGAAAGCAGGTAAAGAGGCTTAACTTATCAACTTACACGTGAGTGACTTTTGATCTTTCCCTGCTCTCGGTGCGTTCAAACCAGATGTGGTAGGAGGACCTCGCGAGCGCCCCCATGAAGACGCCCAGAAGCCCCCGCGTCTTCTGGCCCACCTGTGGGTAAAGAAAAGAGGTCAACGTCAGAGTTCATCGAATCCATGCTATTACGTGTTGCTTTGAGGTTCTGAGGACTGGGTAGCACGTATGCTCACTGTTAACTGAGCGCATAGCGAACTGGTGGGAAAGCAGCGTCTCCTATAGCATACTCTATGGCAATCACTCTGGGCGGAGCACACAACCACGTAGGAATCTTATTCAAACTCGGAACGGCCAATTTGAAAATTACAGACATACATATTTGCGTTTAGGGAAGTATATCCGCAAACGCAAATCCGCTATTTCTTAGTTGTCCGCAAATCTGCTAATGAAGTAGGACTTCCGCATTGTGGAAGTTGCGGTTTGCGGAAATGTTTGCAGAAGTGCCCACCTCTGGTGTGTGTGTGTGTGTGTGCGTGTGTGTGTGTGTGTTATTGAGTTATTTCAACTTCCCTTATCACAAAAGTGCATGGAAAATTTCCCTTTCTTGTACATCTAAGGATCAATTTAGGAATTTTAGGTTAGGTAATGGGAAGTATCGGTAACGTGAAGTAAAAAAAAAATAAGAGAACGAATTTGATCAATCCAGTATAACAAACTCAACATCCATTACGTATAAATGCAGCCACTCTTCATACGCATTATATCTCACGTATTATCTGAAATTTGCTAAATTTCTTTTAATTACCCCTGAACGTGCCGGGTAGACAGAGGGAGACATTAGAACACGGCGTAGCGGGGGAACCAAGGCAATGGCTGGGTGGCTGCCGCTGAGCAGCGAGGAACACTTGTGTTTAATTTGTGTCACTCGGTCTTTCTGGATGCTGCCTCGCTCCAGGGATCAACCCCGAGAGGGACCCCCCCACTCCCCCGACCCCTTTAGACTAGTGTATTATATATATTTCTCGTATTCTATAGGTATATTAGTGTCTAATGGAACTTTTTTCGGAAATTATGGATCATGTGAAGGATTTTATGGTATGTCAGCGAGTTCAGTCTGCAGATAACTAAGTTTTTTATTGTAATATTTGCTTGTATACTCTTTTTTCTATCTTTCTTTCTTTATTATTGGAGTGCATTTTTTTTATGGTGGTTTATGTTTGTTTGTTCACTGAACTGATCCTGATCACTGAACTGGTCCAGCAGTCGTAGTTGGGTGAGTTCCAGCTAACAGGAACTTCTGTATGATGCCAAGCCCACTACAGTTACGAGTTGTAATCCTCCAAATTGTAGCATGCAGTGGTGAGAGTCAGGGTGTTGGTTTCATTTTTTTATTTAATCCACATGCGACCAGTTTATACATTAGCAAAGCCATCTCGGACTCATGCACTTAATGGAGTTTCTTGTAATTCCACGTCTATTCAGTCTTGCGTTATTCCATTCCGCAGTTTTTATGTATTGATTTTACATAGATTCTATTATACGTACACAAGAGAAAACGAAGGTAAATATACCTATGATGAAACGAAGATACGTATCTATTCAACAGTAAACTCTGGAACTCTGTTTCTGTTTCTATTTTTCCACCTTTCTACGACTTAAATATTTTTCCAAGAGAGACACCTCCCGAACTAAATTGGCCCACCCTCCCCTTTTACATTCTCTTACTGTCTTCTTTATAGGGACTGGCAATTAAGCGGAGTTTTTGTTACTTCTTTTTTTTGTCCTTGGCCAGTCCTTTGTGATGTAAAAAGAAAAATAATAATAATAATAATAGTTTTGCAGGTTAGAATAGAGTTTGCATGAAATAGAGGCAAGATTTTATGTTTGTTTTAGGGATATGGAGCTAGGCACGTGGTAGCCCCCCCCCCCCCCCCCCCCCCCCTTCTACGTTATCCCGGTGTCGCTACAACTCAGCCCAACCAACACCCGGGCGGCAGAACCTGCTGATGATTTATGCAGACGTCCTGAGCCTGACACGTGTGGAGGCTGCTGTTCCTGGGTGTCGAACAACTGTTTTCCTTCGTCATCCGTCGCTTTAACATGACGCATGCTTCGATCCTCTCCGGCTCGAGGATAAACGTGAGCCGCACCACTTGTTACAGTTTTCGACGAATATAATGAACTTTACTTATCGTAACTTACTATAAATTACCGTGAACTGATTCATAGCTAGGTCTGGATTAAAATAAAGCAGTCGTGTCCTTAGTGGATGAAATAATGCAGCGTGTTGTGGTCTTGCTGGAATCTTGAAAGTGAGCCATATCAGTAAAAAAACATTAATTAAGAAAGCCACAATTACCGTAAATAGCATAACACAACAAATACTGGGATGCTCGTGCACTATACGTAGTGGTCAATATGACTCAATAAAGATGAGATTTGGTAAGAACACTAAAGTATGTAGTAACACATTCTATTGTTGCAGGAAACTTATGAAACACTAGCAACATGCACCTCGAAGCGGGTGCCCGGCACTCTGTTCCCCCAGCCCAGGTGGGTATTTTTTGGCCACAAATATATTACTACTAACTGCGAATCCAGTCTTAACGAAATATTGGGTTATGTTACATGTAGCAATTATTATTATTTATTATTATTATTATTATTATTATTGTTATTATTATTATTATTATTATTATTATTATTATTATTATTATCATGGTTATCATTATTATTATCATTATCAATTTCATTATCATTATTATTATTTATTATTTATTAATTATTAATTATTATTATCATTATCATTATCATTATCGTTATCATTATCATTATCGTTATTGTTATTGTTATTGTTATTGTTATTGTTATCATTTTATGGGAGCTACAAACTGAGTGGTCGCGATACACATAAGGCTCGTGCCCCGCGAATGAATACCACTGTTTATGGGATGTATTTTTTATAGTGTGTATATCAGAGTGTGTGTCAGAGTGTAATCATATACTGCTGAAAAAACTCCCAATAGGGAGAAATAAGTCTTAATCAGTCATCGTAAAGAACATTGAGTCACAGGTGGATAATGAGGTGGTTGAGGGTAACCTTTTCACCCTCTCATCACCCAGTCACCTGCGCACCCGCCACGCTCCTACCGCTGAGGGTTAAGATACTTTGATCCTAGCTAGACACTTTGCAAGTACCAACGACTAGGTTATTGACTACAAAGCGCCACCATGCCAGGACGAACCTGGTGGGCTCGAACCGCTGACCGAATGCAGGGACGCTGCACGCGAGCACACAGCTCTACCAACTGAGCCACCCTGACGGGTTACCGCTGAGGGTGTGGGGGTTAGGTTTGTTAGGGTCCGGTTTAGGCTTGTGAGGATTGGGGTCGGGGATGAGAGAGCGGGGAGATTTTAGGTGTTGTCAAAGGTATTGCAGTATTCAGAGTGATTCATCATGCCGCCACGTGGAGGCTGCGTCATCTGCAACACTAAAGGCACGAGGGCAAGGAAAAGGAAATAAATCGCTTTGTCTTCCCATTGTATACGTATTATGTTTTCAGGCTTTTTGTTCCTTTGTCGTGCCAGCCGGTTTTCATGTTTGTGTGGGTCGGCTGCCTGTGTCGCGCCGCGCCACCTGCTGCAACTCTACTCCAGGGAAATGGTGTGCACGATTTTTGTTCACTTTTTTTAGAGCACACACACGCACACATACACACACACACATACACACACACACACACAACACATATACACACACACACACACACACACACACACACACACACACACACACACACACACACACACACACACACACACACACACACACACACACACACACACACACACACACACAGGCACACACACACACACAGGCACACACACACAGGCACACAGGCACACACACACAGGCACACACGCACGCACGCACGCACTTCCCTTCCCCCACGCCCACTCACCATGTCGTAGCACTGGTCGGTAGCCAGCACCATGGAGTCAATTGGCGACGTGTGGTTGGCGACAGCGATGCCGTGATGAGGTCGGTGCTCGGGGTTGTGGAATCTGAAGGTGGGGAGAGGAAAGTGAGAAAAATGTAATAGTAGTAACAGTGATAGTGTGCGTGCGTGTGCGTGTGAGCGTGCGCGAGCACGTGCGCGTGCGTGTGTGTGTGTAACAATGGCAGTGGTGACAAACTCATGCGTATTGAGTGTGAGTGGCAGGTGGTATAGACAGTGGACAAAAGATAGTACTACGGCAAGGTGGGGCAGGGGGGCGGCACTCACCTGGCCACGATGGAGAGGGAGCCCGCCACGAAGTCGAAGCACCACATGACCACCTTGGCGTTGAGGCGGCGCTTGAAGGGGGAGGAGGGCAGGAGGCCCACCGCGGCACACAGAACCACCAGCGTGGTGAGGCTGATCACCAGCAGCAGCACCCGCACCGGCATGAGGAACACCCAGCGCAGGACGAAGCCCACCGCCCAGAACACCGTCAGGGAGGGACTCGCCCGCAGGTACCGCTGCCGCTTGGTCCTGCAGTGGCGGAAGTGAGGCTCGCTTCTCACCTGCTTATTGACAACATGAATATTTGATGCACTGAGCTATATGCACTGAATATTAATGAGCCTCTGATTAAAGACCTGGAGAGCATGTTCCACGTGCGCAGCTCAGCCGAGGTGAAGCTCTTGGTGACGCAGTCCGACACGACGGCCCTCATGCCCGCTGCCAGGTAGGGCAGTGGATCCTGGAACTGGAAGGAGCCCTCGGGGGAGGCCGGTTCTGCACGTGGGGACTCGGGACAGATTACTACTCTGAGGCGAGAGAAGAGAGCAACACATTGAGAATTTAAAAACACGTGACTACTAATGATGCACAGCCTTCATCTCATGGCACTACTTACTCCTCGTCGCTGCTCGTCGCTCCCTCCTCGTCCTCGTCCTCCTCGTCGTCGGTACTGTCGCTTAGTCTGAAGGCGGCGAAGTTAAACACTCGGTCAAGCAGGTCCACATACTTCCTGCGAAGCCTGAGGCGCCGCCCGGTGGTCGCCGCCAGCAGGAAACACACGAAAACCAAGAGTTGTCCCCACAACACGAAGGGCCGCACCGCCTCCCACACCTCCAGGGAGCTGAGGTACCTGGCCGCCTCCTCCACGCTCTCCGACATCAGGGCCACCAAACTTCGCTCCATCCTCACTTGTTTATAAAGAAAGACAAACGTTACGCTCAACTCATGGAAAGTGGCTTGAAGGGGCAGACAGTATACTTAAAAAAAAAAAAATGTTGCTCGTGTAATATTTTGTGTATGCAGCGTTTTGTTAGGACGGGGCGACACAGGGAGTGAGTGACGCATGAGGCAGACAGCGGGGAAGTGACAGATAGCATTGTTTACATCATGGGACTGGCAATCAGATAAGAGATACGGCAAGGCAGCAGCAGTGTTTTGAGGTAGACATGCACTGATAGTGGATAAATGTGCTACGCAGTGTAAAGCGTCACATGTCAAGTGCACCTTAACATCAAAGACTATTATTTTCCCCTCAGGTTTCCATGTCTTGTTACCAAAGTTCCATCGTCAATGTTACCAGTCTTCTATTCGTAAAGATTGAATCATTGAAGTGGAACACACCAAAGTTTGACTGTTCACCTCAATTACCTTAGAATCAGAATTTCGTGCTGAACAAGAGACATGTCAGGACCTATTATGACTTGTTTCAGAAGATTAATATTAACCAGTGTTTTTGTTCTTTATTCCTTCCTCCAATTTCACTCTTTCGGCTTCTCGCACTCCTGCCCTTCTCTCTAGCTTTGTCAACAATTCCTCACGCGCTCAGGAGTGTTACGGAGACGCTTTCAAGTGGAGCAGCACGAGTTAAGTCCAAAGTCACGGCGAAGATAATGTAGATCACAACTTTCGTCCTTCGTCAGTGGCCTCAAAAGTTGTGACAAGATTAAAGCTCACAAGTTCATGAGTGAAACAGATGGATTTTTTGCACTTGCTCGGCGGTCTTAGAGGCATAAAAAATAGAAAAAAAGTTAGTTTTTAAAGAAAGAAAAAAAAAATTGTAAAAGGTTTGAGTTAATATGACTTAACCTATAGTACAGAGGGTGAGTCCCTCTGTATTTGTATATGGATTTACATGAATTTTTTCTGTATGCCTTCGGATGAAAATAAAAATTATTATTATTATTATTATGAACATTGGCTACCATAGATAACAGTGAAGTCGCCAGTTCTACGTTTCTTTGTTATTTACAGACGTGTGGTGGCGTTAATACTTACATTTGTACATCCATGATTTCAGGAAAGTTAGAAGGGTCTATCTGGAAAGTCTGTGTCATTTTGTGTCTTCATCTGTGTCATATTAGGGCTATAAATGAACAAATGACAAAAATAAAACCGAGTGGCGACCTCACTATACCTACTACAGTAAAGTCGCCAGCTAGTATTTTAACCCAACAGTTGAGTCGCCACTCTGGGGAATTCAGGGAAATTAGAGGTAAAGTAAAACAAGTCTCTATATATATTAGCTGCGGAAGATGCTTGGATATATAAAAATTCCTCTGCCAACGTGAAAATAAATTCTATTCAAGTTTGAAAGATCTGGCAAGTCTGTGTCCTGCCGCCCGAAAGGCTACTGTTTACTGTCTGTCATCGCGCGAAGAAAAACGTGTGAGAAGCAAAATGCGCAACAGTTAGATTTGCAGCTACAAAGCATAAAACAACGCTGAAACAGAGTAGATTATACAGTCATGATATAAACTACTGTGTAACATCTTCAGTGGCACATAAAAATCAGTAGTGATGCTATAATTCGTAATATTTGGCGCCTGGCGACTTCACTGCAGGTGGCGACTTCACTGTTATCTACGGTACATGGAACGCTGCTTTCTACTACATAATTCTCTTTGAGATTATCGTATATTACATAGGCATACATAGGTGTTTGTCCTACATTTTGTGCGTCCTGTAAAAATAAGCAAGTGTGAACTACTTTTTTTCTCCTCACCATGATCCAAATTCTTATTTAGATCATGCTCCACACTAGACTTAATTCTTCCTCTTCGCGCGTCCACAAAGTGTTTACTCTCGTATTCAAGACTATTTATGGTATTATTCCAGATGAACACCGAACTCACTTTGGTGGACGAAACTATTTTTATCTGGTGAGTTTTGATGTGTTTTGAATTAATCTGTTAACCGTTTCTGTCGCAATTATTTTGTATTTTTTTAGGTAATTAATTAAGGTTGTTTTTTTTTTTTTTTTTTTTTTTTTAATAAAGTTAGGTAAAGGTTAGGTTGTAGGTTAGGTTAGGTATGGCTTAGGTTAGGTATAGGTTAGGTTAGGTATAGGTTAGGTTAGGTATAGGTTAGGTTAGGTATAGGTTAGGTTAGGTAAAGGTTAGGGTAGGTATAGGTTCGATTAGGTTCAAATTTTTTTTTTCATTTTTGCAAAAACAAAAACCAAAAAAGATTTGCGACAGAAACGGTTAGCAGATTAATTCAAAACTCATCAAAACTCACCAGAAAAATATAGTTTCGTCCACCAAAGGAAGTTCGGTGTTCATCTGGAAATTTACCCTATTTATGTTTCCAAGTTAGTTATAATATCAACTCTAATGCCGAGGTGTCTTCTAAACGAGACCAGTGACCTAGGCCGCTAGAAACATGCAATCAAACAAAAACAACTACTTATCAAAACACCTTTTTTCCTGTATTGATAATTATATATAATCACCTGCTTCTGCTCAACCAACAAAACAAGATAATGGGCTTCGTGGAAGGCAAGGAGGGCAAGGAGAGAGATGGTACCGCTCACACGTGACGCCGCGCCCTTATTTTATCCCCCCCCATCTCCTAAATTGTCACCTCCGTGGTGTAGTGGTTAGCGTGCCTGGTTACGAATCTGCGGGCCCTGGTTCGAATCCGGACCAGGGCGAGTCGGCGACCAGCCAAACCAGCTGTTCTTCCTTTCGGGGTTGATAAATGGGTACCTTGGGTAACCTGGGGAAAGTAACTGTGGTAACCCGGATGTCACACTAGCCCTGTGTCCCGGGGTAACGGGTCTTCACCCACCACAGGCTTTAAGGGCTAATGCCACGGAGATGAGCACCGAATGCCACGCACAGCATAGCGTATGCTTCCATCTTTACCTTGACCTATCTCCTTCACCCCCCGTGGAGTCAGCAACCCTGCGATAAGGACACGCTGGCGTGATCGGGGCGGAACGTCGCGCGAGGTTCAAGAAGTACAGTAGACTACCTAGAGAGAGTGATAAGGCGTGTTTATGGTGGGGTGGGGATGGGTGGAGGGTTGGGGTGGGGATGGGTGGAGGGTTGGGGTGGGGATGGGTGGAGGGCTGGGGTGGGGATGGGTGGAGGGTTGGGGTGGGGATGGGTGGAGGGTTGGGGTGGGGATGGGTGGAGGGTTGGGGTGGGGATGGGTGGAGGGTTGGGGTGGGGATGGGTGGAGGGCTGGGGTGGGGATGGGTGGAGGGTTGGGGTGGGGATGGGTGGAGGGCTGGGGTGGGGATGGGTGGAGGGTTGGGGTGGGGATGGGTGGAGGGTTGGGGTGGGGATGGGTGGAGGGTTGGGGTGGGGATGGGTGATTGGGGCACTGTGGGGCAGGATGGCCACGGTGCACTCCACTTAAGGTAGTATCTTGGTATTCATTCACTACTGACAATTATCGCTACTACTACTATGCAGTGGTGGGCGCCGTTAATAAAAAAGTTAACTTCGTTAACCGTTAATCCGTTAAGCAAAAAAATTACTTCGATAACCGTTAATCAGTTAATTCTTTAAAAATGTAACGGAAGTTATCGATAAACCGTTAACGTTAATTTTTATTATAGAAAAAAAACAAATATCAGTGTTTGCTCTAAAACCACCTAAAAACACCTTTGAAAAGTGCCAAAACTATAAAATCAGTCTTTATGGGGTTTTTAAGGGCTTTAGAACCCAAAAACTAGTTTTTTTTTGGTTTAGAGTTAAAAAAGGCAGATTTTATAGTTTTAACTTTAAAAAAAACTAAAAAAGGCTAATTTCATAGTTTTGGCCCTGTTTTTATCTTTTTAAAGGCTTTTAGAGCCAGAAAAGGGTGAAAAAACCCTTAAATGAAACACAATCTATAATAATTAATATAAGCGAAAGTGTGTGTGTGTGTGTGTGTGTCTCTGTCCGCGATAGGTGCCGTCCCCCGTGGCGGAATCCCATCATATATCGCAGTTTTGGAACCAGATCGACCAGGGGAAGGTTTTAAGCCCACTTATGAGATGATCCGATCACTTTTTTTTTTTTTTTTTTTAGCAGCCTATTAGCGAGAATTGTGAAAAAAAAATGTGGGTTGCGAGAATTAGAGAGAACTGCAACTCCGAAATGCCAGTGGTCGCTGGTAGTTTTAACTCACAATTTGGTGAAAAGTTGGTCAACTTGAAAGAAAAATATGGGCTTATTCCACTGTACTTAAAACACACAAGTATAATATTAAGAACGATTTTCTTCTATATGTATATTGTATAGAAGCCTGATTCTGTAAAACATTGTATATAACCAAATAACCAAGTAGGTTATAGTTGAGGAGGCGAGGTAAATGCTACTCTATGATATTATATAGTCAATAACGAATGTTTAGAAGTTATCTATACCTAGGCAGTCATATTTTCCTGTTATTATTGTGTATCAATCAGATAGAAAGCCTAGAAGTGCAATGAGTCGACGCGTGAAGTGGCAATGTTTTGATTCAATCTCCCCGCCACAATCTCCCCGCCCACCACTCCCCGCCGCGGCACGTCGCCTCCACAATTGTCGCCACCTACATTGTCGCAGCAACAAGCCGATTTCGGCATTCTTTATTCTTCGTTTTTCCAAGGCATTGCTTATTGTATTTTGACAAGCGTTTGCCAGACGCAGCAGTACTGTCTTAGAAAACAGTGTGAACATCGCCCAAATTTTACATGCCACAATATACATGTAAAAAATCTATTAAGCTTTGCTACTCGAGGCGAGTAATTTGCATTAAATTGCTATTATAGAACGTTCCATCGTAATGCATGTCATCCATATAATTAGTAGAACAACAGAAGAACTATATTTTTTGGTATTCAGATGCGGTGCATCAATATTTATCGCGAAATTAATTTATGAAAAATATTAGTCGCGGAGCCAAAACACAGTAGACCAACCTTTGAGTTAAAACTGCCAGCGACCACTGGCATTTCTCGAGTTGCAGTTCTCTCTAATTGAGGAAACCTTGATGTAGGGTGATGGGTAATGGGTGAGTGAATGGGTGGGGTGATGGGTAATGGGTGTGGGTTGATGGGTGAGTGAATGGGTGGGGGGTGATGGGTTGGGGGTGATGGGTGATGGGTGAGGGAATAGGTGGGGGGTGATGGGTAATGGGTGAGTGAATGGGTGTGTGCTGATGGGTAATGGGTGAGTGAATGGGTGGGGGGTGATGGGGAATGGGTGGGGGAATACATACATTTCTACATCCATGATTTCAGGAAAGTTAGAAGGGGCTATCTGGAGAGTCTGTGTTTGGTGGGCCGAAGGCCCACCAAACACAGGTGGTGGGCCGAAGTGAATAGCCCTAATGGGTGGGGGGTGTACCAATAGCCCTAATGGGTGAGTGAATGGGTGGGGGGTGATGGGTAATGGGTAAGTGAATGGGTTGGGGGTGATGTGAATGGGTTGGCGTTAATACATACATTTCTACATCCATGATTTCAGGAAAGCTAGAAGGGGCTATCTGGAGAGTCTGTGTTTGGTGGGCCTTTGGCCCACCAAACACAGGTGGTGGGCCGAAGGCCCACCAATAGCCCTCCGCAGGAGCTAGCCAAAAAGGCCGCCCGGAGGGCGGCTTTGCGGCTAGTATTAGTATAAAACTAAAACTTTTTGGGTTAGTGGACTTGAGTTAACGGAAGTTAAATGTAACGGAAGTTAATTAGTCCGATAATGATTTCCAAAGTTAACTTAATAGTTAAATCGTTAACGAAAATGTTAACTTCGTTAATGAACGATTAACGGATTAACGGTTTGGTGCCCACCTTTGCTACTACGACTACTACTACTACGACTACTACTACGACTACTACTACGACTACCACTACCACTACTACTACTACTACAGAAAATGTAATAATTTTGATTTTGAATTTACGCGTTTGTTTGTGACTTTTTGTTTTAGATTGGTATATGTTATCGTTTTCATTTAATTGTCGTTGACTTTGTTTTTATTGGTCGGTTTTTTTACCGGCTATTCGTATTGGATCTCGCTGATTACAAATGTATTTTCAAACTGACCAAGAGTAACCCCCCCCACCCACCCCCACCCACCCACCACCCACACACCCACACACCACACACACACACACACACACACACACACACACACACACACACACACACACACACACACACTATCGCTGCTTCTCAAAAGAAAAGTATAAAAAAAAGTTCACAAGATTTAAATAAAGTAATGAACAAATAAAAGTGTTATAGATAAATAACTTTCAAAGTATTCAATAAAGTTTAAGAAGTGTCTTGATCCTCCTGTGATAAAAGATAAGGGTAAAATTCTAGTCGACACCGAATTCACTTTGATGGACGAAACTATTTTTGTCTGGTGAGTTTTGATGTGTTTTGAATTAATCTGCTAACCGTTTCTGTCGTAAATCACTTTTTTTTGTTTTTGTTTTTTAGTTGCTTGCGACAAAAATGGTTGAAAAACAAATTGAACTTAACCGAAGCTATACCTAACCTAACCTTTACTTACGTAGCTATAAAAAAATAAAAAAAAGCGATTTGCGACAGAAACGTTTCGGTTGGCAGATTAATTCAAAACACATCAACACTCACCAGAAAAAAATAGTTTCGTCCACCAAAGTGAATTCGGTGTTTATCTGGAATAATACCAAGATATGTTGAAGCAAGGTGAGGTGACAGACAAAGACAAAGTGTTCCAAAGTTTAAAAGTGGAATGGATGAAAGACTGGTGTTCAATATCCCTTGATATGAGTAAGATGAGCAAAATAGAGGTGAGAGTGAATAGTCATATGCAGCGAGGCCGCGGGAAATAGTACACATGCCATAACCGTGGGGAATAGATAACAACAGATACAGCAATGTGACGTTGTGGCGGTGTGTGAAAGACTGTAAAGAACATAAGAACAGTATAACATAGAACAGTATAACATAAGAACAGTATAACATAAGAAAATAAGGTAGCTACAAGAGGCCGTAAGACCTACACGTTGTAGCTCCTGTTACTTAAAGTAATCGTCCAGACCCATTTTTTTTTTGCATAAATATGTTGAATGTTCATTCAAAACACCTAGGTAATCCACAAAAAAAAATAATTTCCACGCCTTATTTCCGTAAAAACACGATTTTTGTAAAAAGCGCGGGAAAAAAGTTTCATCCCTCCAACAGGCCCGCGAATATTATTGATGACATCAGAGGAGGTGTTCACCGAGAGAGAGAGAGAGAGAGGGGATGCTGGAGTCCTTCAAGAATCTGCTATTATTCACTCTATTTCATCCCCAACACCCACCCACATCCCACAAACCCATCCCTGTTCCCACCCACATCCCCACTTCCAACACCCATCCCCTTCCCCCACCACATCCCCCAACACCCACCTCCGTTCTCACCTTCATCTCCACTTCCAACACCCATCCCCTTCCCCCATCTCCAACATCCATCCCCTTCCCCAACCACCAACACCCATCCCCTTCCCCAACCACCAACACCCACCCCCTTACCCAACCACCAACACCCATCCCCTTCCCCCACCACCAACATCCACCCACTTCCCCCACCACCAACACCCATCCCCTTCCTCAACCACCAACACCCACCCCCTTCCACCACCACTAACTCCCATCCCCTTCCCCCACCACCGAACACCCATCCCCTTCCCCAACCACCATCACCCACTCCATTCCCCAACCACCAACACCCACCCCTTCCCCAACCATCAACACCCATCCTCCTTCCCCAACCACCAACACGCATCCCCTTCCCCAACCACCAACACCCACCTCCTTCCCCAACCACCAACACCCATCCCATTTCCCCACCACCAACATCCACCTACTTCCCCAACCACCAACTCCATCCCCTTCCCCAACCACCACCATCCACCTTCTTCTCCAACCACCAACATTCCACCCAGTTCCCCACCACCATCACTCACCCCCTTCCCCAACTACTAACTCCCATCCCCTTCCCCAACCACCAACACCCATCCCCTTCCCCAACCACCAAAGTACCCATCCCATTCCCCAACCACCAACACCCCCCCTTCCCCCACCACCAACACCCACCCACTTCCCCCACCACTAACACCCACCCCCTTCCCCAACCACCAACACCCACCCCCATTTCTCTACCTTCACCCCAACGCACCAACCTCCGTCCGACGCACCAACATTTTTTACACATTTCTCGCCTATTGGTCTGATACGTGTGCAAACTTCTCTGGAAAGGCACACCTTTCTTGCTGCACCCATCTAGGATGCATGTGTATACCATATCGCAAAAAAAATCTATCTGAAACACCCAAAATTCTTCAAGTTCTATGTTTATTGCCTAGGTTTACGTGTATTTCTATCAGCGCGGGAGGAAGGAAGCGCCTGGGCTGACGTCACTGAGCCGTGGCGCATCGTCTGCCAGTTGCCAGCAGCGTTTTCGAAGCTCAGGGAATTTACAGATTTTGATTGCGGATTATTAAAAAACGGCTGACTGAGATGCAAAAAAGTGACAACATATTGTTGATACACTCGATAATGGCTATACTCTAACTACATAAATCAGGAATGATGAAATGGTCTGGACGATTACTTTAACACTACATACATCCACCTTTCATCCCCATCCATGAAATGATCTAGCCTCCTTTTAAAACCTCCTATTGACTCCACACTAACTACCCCATGACTGTGTCCTAACTGACATCCTAACTCATTTTCCATAAGTAAAACATCATCAGAAAACATAGTATAAAAAGGCAAAGGAGACGGATGATGATGAGACGAAAAACTTGCGACTCCGTTTTTTATTTAGGATAACATTGTGGGTGAAATTGTCTACATATGAGAAGTGCTTAGGGTCCTGTGTTAGGTTAGCTTCTGGGAAGGGGAAAAAATCAGCAAAGACAAATAAAAACACTCTGTCTCATGAAATCTGAGTTGATGAGAGAAGAAATGCCAAATTTTTAGTTAATTTTACCAATGAATGTTTTATGCTTCGTCAAAGGTGAGCCTACTATTATCGTCTCACTCACTCAATATCGGACTATTATCGTCTCACTCACTCATATCGTACTATTATCGTCTCACTCACGTTATGCCTCCTGTAGCCTGGGTGTCGGCGACTGTTCTGTTTGGCACCTGCCGCACGCCTGGCACAGTGGGTACGTGGGTATGGCAGGGAGTCACACGTCTGCCCAACACACGGGGACTGACGGATCTCTCGTAACGCACAGAGAACGAGGCGTCTCCGGTGGCCATTGTGAGTTGCCAAATCTTTATAAGCCTGTTTGTATTTCTTTTACGTGGTATCGAAAGGAGTGTGTGTCCCCCTTCTATGTAAACTCTCACCCCTTTTCTTTAATAAACTTGTAAAAACTTGTTAACTTGTGTGCGTGTTGTGTGTGTACGTGCGTGTGTGTGTGTGTAGGGTGATAAGGTAAGAGGGTGGAGGGTGTGTGGGAGGCCTTGGCACCCTTCTCATGGGAGGGGGGGGGGATGTGCCCAAGGAACGTGTTCATAATCGGCACGTGGGAGATGACGCGGCAAGGTGAATGTCCGTCGGTGTGTGTGTGTGTGTGTGTGTGTGTGTGTGTGAAGTTTATGAAGTAACGAGCCGCAAAGCCGCCCTCCGGGCGGACTTTTTGGCTAGCTTCTGCGGAGGGCTATTGGTGGGCCCTCGGCCCACCACCTGGTTTGGTGGGCCTTTGGCCCACCAAACACAGACTCTCCGATAGCCCCTTCTAACTTTCCTGAAATCATGGCTGTAGAAATGTATGTATTAACGCCAACCCATTCACATCACCCCCAACCCATTCACTCGCCCATTACCCATCACCCCCCACCCATTCACTCACCCATTACCCATCACCCCCCACCCATTCATCACCATTCATACCATCACCACACACCCATTCACTCACCCATTACCCATCACCCCCCACCTATTCCCTCACCCATCACCCATCAACCCCAACCCATCACCCCCCACCCATTCACTCACCCATCACCCCACACCCATTACCCATCCCCCCACCCATTCACTCACCCATTACCCATCACCCTACATCAAGGTTTCCTCAATTCTCGCAACCCACATTTTCTTTTTCACAATTCTCGCTAATAGGCTACTAAAAATAAAAAAAATAAAAAGTGATCGGATCATCCCATAAGTAGGCTTAAAATGTGCCCCTGGTCGAGCTGGCTCCAAAACTGTGCCATATGATGGGATTGTACCACGGGGGGCGGCATCTATCGCGGACACACACGCACAGACACACACACATACAGACAGACACACTTTCGCTTATATTATTATAGATGTCACACCTGTCATGCACGCCACTGCCATCGTGAGGGGCGGGAAGGGGTCATCAGTCATCACGGAGCTTCCTCGGGGCGGGGATCGAACATCGCTGTTTGATTATCTCGTGTAACTTTATCCTTATTTTTCATTTTGTTTTATATTCTTAACCCCTTCACGCCCAGATCTTTCCTTTGCTATATAAAATTGTCTTGTCGAGCCATAAAATAACAAAAAGCAAATGAATATACCAAATTAGTTAGTCGACAAGGATACTAAACAGGTCATATCTATTAAATATTGCTTATAGTCACTAAAATTGTCTAATGGTACCCAAATTGCAATGGAAATAACGTTCTGGGCCTCAAGGGGTTAAGGACAAAAGGTTTTCTATTGTATATTCTTTCACAAACACACTAAATTTTTAACTTCTTAACACACTTTCACTAACATAAGGCGTTTTCTGCGGGGGATTTTTGGTTGCAATCGGAAAATTTTCTATTGCAAACGGTCACAACAACAACAACAAATGATTGCGGGTCGGGCCAATCATCTTCCCTGGATGGTTGAACAGGGATCGAAATTTGAGCAACCGAAAATCTTTCGGTTGCAATCAGGATCCCCGCAGAAAACGCCTCTAAACTTCTATCCCGTCAAAAATAAAGGTATTCGACTTCATAATTAAAGGAGATTTAAATGAACCATGATGCGTGTGTGTCGGGATAGCTGTGATGCGTAACCCTTTGACCTACCTTTTCAGGAACTACCACGTGTATATAGGTCTCACGGCCTCTCCCTTCTCTGTAATCTCCCCCCACTCTCCTTTTCTCTTACCCCTTGAGACCCAGAACGTAATTTCCATTGTAATCTGGGTACCATTAGACAATTTTTAGTGATTATACGCAATATATTACAGCTATGACCTGCTTAGTATACTTGTCGAGTAGCTTATTTGTTTGATTTAGCTAGTTTTTGCTATTTTCTGGTTAACAACAGACAATTTTTTATAACAAAGGAAAGATCTGGGCGTGAAGGGGTTAATAAACTTGTAAACTCGCCTCTTGTAGCTTCCTTATTTTCTTATGTTCTTATGTTCTCTTATGACCTGTTGCAGAGGCCGGGAGAGAGGGACGCAGCCTCCTCCAAGCACCAAAGGAAGGGGGAACATAGACACACTTGAGGCCGAGGGACACAGGAGGGCGCCACGTGGGTCTGCCGGTAGGATGCCCGTCAGGCACACCCAAGGCGGGGGATCCTGGGCTAGAAGAAAAAATATATATATATATAAAAAATTGCAGTGACCTTGTGTGAAAAAAAGAAAGAGAGAAAAAAAACTGGAATAACTTACGAATTGACCCTGACATCTGACTGACCTAAGTGAAGAAACCCAGAGAAAAGAAGAAAAAATATATATAGAAATTTGCAGTGACCCTGTGTGAAAAAAAGAAGAAAAAAAAAGAGAGAAAAAAACTGGAATAACTTACGAATTGACCCTGACATCTGACTGACCTAACCTTGTGTGAAAAATAAGAAGAAAAAAAACTGGAATAACTTACGAATTGACCCTGACATCTGACTGACCTAACCTTGTGTGAAAAAAAAGAAGAAAAAAAACTGGAATAACTTACGAATTGACCCTGACATCTGACTGACCTAAGTGAAGAAACCCAGAGAAAAGAAAAAAAATGTATAAGAAAAAAATTGCAGTGACCATGTGTGAAAAAAAGAAATAAGAAAAAAAATGGCATAACTTACGAATTGACCCTGACACCTGACTGACCTAAGTGAAGAAACCCAGAAAGAAAAAAAAAGAAAAAGAAAATAATTGCAGTGACCTTGTGTGAAAAAAAGAAAAAGAAAGAAAACACTGGAATAACTTACGAATTGACCCTGACCTCTGACTGACCTATAAGTGAAGAAACCCAGAAAAAAAAGGCCACTAGTAAGGCCGTGGGTGCGTTTTGACGTTCAGAACTCCCGTTGTTCTCATAATGGGGCGCCCAACTCCTGTGTCCCTCTGCCTCTACCCCTCCCCCCCCATCCTACCGCTCCCCACCACCACCACCACCATCTGTGAAAACCAGTCCCCACCTCCCCCCTGGGTACCATGAGGTAAGTAGATTGAACGACTTCTTTCATTGTTTATTGTTTTTTACAAGGTTAAGGGAATAGAATAAGGGAATCTCTTTTCCTTGGTCTTGTTATTTTTATCATCAGAAAACGCCATGTCGCTACACGAATGATCAGAAATTGTATTCTTGGGGCTTATCTGTATCGGCACGTGTACTTGAGTAGCGTGTGTGTGTGTGTGCGTGTGTGTGTGTGTGTGTGTGTGTGTGTGTGTGTGTGTGTGTGTGTGTGTGAGACCGGAGTGAATGGACTATTAGTCAATTCTCCTTGATTGGTGTTGTTGATTCCCGTGGGTCATACTGATGCTGGCTGTGTTCTGTGGCTTCCCTCTGTATGTTTTGATTGCTGCTGCTACTGCTGTGTGTGTGTGTGTGTGTGTGTGCGTGTGCGTGTGCGTGTGCATGTGCGTGTGCGCGCGTGTGTGTGTGTGTGTCGTTGTATATACTCTAATATCTGTCTTCCTTGCATCGTGTATATCACCGTCCATATCACTGTATAGTATTCATCGTTGTTTCGTTATATAGTTATATCGTATGTCATGGCTGTATACGACATCACCGCGAGATTTATATTTTACTCATAGTTCCCCTAAGAATGTTTCCCCTTCGTATATAGGTATTGGGTCTCATTTCCCTCATGTTGCCGCGAATCCTTCTGTTGAGGCTGTCGTTCTACTTCCTGCTCCGTGTGTCTCTCTT
>JACEEZ010016253.1:1082500-1085000 GCA_016584305.1 Chionoecetes opilio | reverse complement strand
GGAGGAAAAAAGGCGAAGTGAGTTAAAAAAAGAAAAGATAAGGAAGGAACGAAGAAAAGGAATGGTGGAATAAGTATCAGTGGACAGGTTTGAAAGAGATAAAGGGCAAGGCATAGAGAGAAAGGATGATAAAAGAGGAGCAGAGGGGGAAAAATGAGGGTTTTTTAGCGGGAGGGAGGATGGGGGAGGAGGGGAGGGAGAGGGAATGAGGGATGAGGTTCGGGGGTTGGGGGGTTGGGAGGGAGGTTGGATGAAATGGAGTGTTTTTGAATGTCCATTTAACTATTTACTTTGATTTTACGTAGCTTTGAATAAATGTGTGTGTGTGTGTGTGTGTGTGTGTGTGTGTGTGTGTGTGTGTGTGAAGGGGTGTACATTTTTTTCTCTTTCTCTCTTCCTCCCTCTCTCCCCCCCTCGTTATCTCTCGCTCTACCCCCCCTATCTCTCTCACTCTCTCACTCTCTCTCACTCCCACTCCCACTCCCACTCTCTCTCTCTCTCTCTCTCTCTCTCTCTCTCTCTCTCTCTCTCTCTCTCTCTCTCTCTCTCTTTCACCCACCCACCTCGAACGCGCCCTTCTTGAACTGCATGACGGCGGTGTTGTTGACGCAGCAGCCCTCGGGGAAGATGAGGATGGGCGGCAGGCGGGTGTTGTGGGCGTGCTGCCGTAGCCTGAAGGGGGAAAGTAGGTAGCTATGTAGAGAGGTCATCCAAAATTCATAACTGCATTGTCTGACTAAAACTTGCTGGAACACATTAACGTGGGGGTCCAACATCCTCCTCCTCCTCCTCCTCCTCCTCCTTCCTCCTCCTACTCCTCCTCCTCCCTCCCTCGATAATGGTTTGAATATTTCATCATCATGTATTTTCACGAATGAGGAAGAGGAGGAAAGGAAAATACTAAACGTGAGCATCTCGTCTTCAATTAAAGGTTATACACACACACACACACACACCCACCCACCCACCCACCCACCCACCCACCCACCCACCCACCCACCCACCCACCCACCCACCCACCCACCCACACCCACCCACCCACCCACCCACCCACCCACCCACCCACCACCCAACCCACCCACCCACCCACCCACACACACACACACACACACACACACACACACACACACACACACACACACACACACACACACACACACACACACACACACCAACAACAAACAAACAATGCCTCTCACAAACCTCCACTTTTATTCCTCTTTTTCCATCCTTTACATTTTTACCCTTGTGTTTCTTTTCCCACATAACATTTTTTTTTTTATCTTTAACTCCACATTCGTTGCCCAGCTTCTCATTTTTCTTTTCCTATTCCTATATGACGCTTTTCCTTCTCTTTGACTCGCTTTGACCCTCACTATACCATTACCTTGCCCAAGATCTATAGAGTATTACACTAATATTAATGTAATAGTCTATTTACCTTGCCCTTAGCTCTGACACCCCCTTCAGACGCCCATAGAAGTCTGTCACGATCCCTAACACCCCTTACTTGATCCTTATTCTTTACCCTTACACTATACTCTTACCCTTACTCACGCCCCTTACTCACCTCTGTGCCGCCCTTGCCCGCTCGTTGGCCTCCGTGCGCTCAAACCAGATGTGGGTTGACGACTTTGATAGGGCGCTCATGAACACTCCTAGGATGCCGCCTGTCTTCTGCCCCACCTGCAGGAGGAGGAGGAGGAGATTAAAACAGTAGATTTAGAGGAGCAGGAGAAGGTGGTAGTAGCAGTAGTTGTGATGAAGGAGAAATAAAAACAGAAAATAATAAAAAAAAAAAGATAAAGAAAGGGAAGAAAATAATGAAGGGACTATTATATATACATGAAAAAATGACATACGTTACGTTTACGGCTACGTTTGATTTACTATATATAAAAACGTTTCATCACTTCAATACTCGTTTTTTTTTTTCCTTTTTGATTTTTTAAAAAACATTTGTGGCTACAGCGCGTGTAGGTAGTGACCTCCAGGGGTGGGATGGCAGGCCCTGGAAGTTCACTCGAGGATAGTGATGGTTGGCCCTCGCCCGTGGTGGCGCAGGCAGGATTTTTATAGTGACGCCTGTGATTAGAGGCTCATGCTGCCCCCCTGTGTCCTCTGATGCACTCGCAAAAATCGAAGGTAGAGTTTATGGCATGCGTAGAGTAGCATGTGGGTGTTCTTACGACACTCAACGGTGCAGAAAAATTTAAAGTGGATTTTGGTAACTCGGGTCACCGAAAACGCCACTCTGCTACCGCCTCCCCAAGAGTCAGATTTGAGTCAATGGTATTCAGATCACACCGTTGTTACTCTTCAGGTATTCAGGGCACACCTTGCGGGCACACTATCGTCAGTCACGCCCCCAGACCCCCTCATCTTGCCTCGCCCTTGTTCTTGCCCTAAGCCAGGCTCCCCACAACTCACCACCCTGCATTCCCTCCCACCACACCCTGCACACTCCTTCCATATACGTACATTGTCCCACCACACCCTG
>JACEEZ010016253.1:1057500-1077500 GCA_016584305.1 Chionoecetes opilio | reverse complement strand
TGGGAGGGGCTGCTACAAAGACTGCAGGACCTACAAGATACCTGATATCACGCACCTGGAGAGCATGTTCCAGGTGCGCAGCTCAGCCGAGGTGAAGCTCTTGGTGACGCAGTCCGACACGACGGCCCTCATGCCCGCCGCCAGGTAGGGCAGTGGATCCTGGAACTGGAAGGAGCCCTCGGGGGAGGCCGGTTCTGCGCGTGGAGACTCGGGACAGATGACTACCCTGAGGCGAGAGAAGAGGAAAACTGACCTCCATGGAGTTTTTGTGCCTTAAAAGGATAGATAATGTCTATCATTTAACCTCTGATGGGATTGAACGTTATCTCCTGTCATGACATTGAAACAACAATACAATTCAATAAACAGGTGAGATACACAATACGTTCCCTCCGTACACTGAGTCCTGGCAAACCAGTCATCATCAGCACCTCACCTGTCTCTGTTGCTCTCCTTCGCCTCCCGTCCTCCACCGTCGTCCCCCTCGTCTTCCACCTCCTCCTCCAGGGGCGTCTCATCACCCAGCTTGGCGGAGGCGAAGGTAAACACTTTATCGAGCAGCTCAACATACTTCCTCCTGAACCTGAGTCTGCGCCCAACCGTGGCCGCCAGCAGGAGGCAGACAAACACCACGCGCTGACCCCAGATGATGTAAGGCAACAGAGTCTCCCACAAGCCATAGGACAGCAGCAGGGACTCATAACTGGACCGTAGGATGCCGACGCCCCACGCCATGACGCGACGCACCTAGGTAACACACACAGTGGTAACCAACGCGAGAAATATTGGGATTTTGTTGGCATGCGATCGAGTGGAAACCTTTTGTCTGCATCACATTGTTATCTGTGCACAGCCTCTACTGTCACAACCTTGGCTTCGTCCTCGCCCTCACCTCCCTCACCCATCCACGTTCCTTGCAACCTTTCCCTCATCACTGTCATTTCTCCCATACTCGTGTCCTTGCTCGATTTTTGCACTGTCTAATAGACTGTGGATTTTTGTATCAACTAAATTCGCTGCAACTAGAATGCATCAAATCAAAATAACGATGCATTGTTTAGACGCTTATATAGTAATAGAGAACAAGGAAACGAGCATGCGGCATGTGGTTGTCAGATAATCACAAGACACTGTTATCCGCCTCTTTCACTTGACGAAGCATAATCATCAACAGGATATTACATCACTGGTTGAAACAGAAACTTGGGTTCTTGTATTGCTTACCTGAGTGGGTTACTGGAAAGTGGTGGCGCTGGTGACTGGTGGGCTGCGAGTTAGGGCTTTTGTAGGGGTGTGGCAGGGGTGTTGAGGGTGTGGTGTAGGAGTGTGGCAGAGGTGTTGAGGGTGTGGTGTAGGAGTGTGATACAGGTGTAGAGGGTGTGGCAGAGGTGTAGAGGGTGTGGTGTAGGAGTGTGGCAGAGGTGTTGAGGGTGTGGTGTAGGGGTGTGACAAAGGTGTTGAGGGTGTGGTGTAGGGGTGTGGCAGAGGTGTTGAGGGTGTGGGAAGGTGGCTAGAGATGTGGCGGGTTGGAAGGCACGGTGGTGGTTGCCGTCACTTGTCTCGCTGCCTCACTTATCTTTCTCCTCTTGAGTGAAAGATGAGATAAAATTATGAGCTAATCTTACGAACTTAATAATTAGGAAAGAAGGCTGCCTCTGCCCCTGTCTGTCTGTCTGTCTGTCTTTTATAGCTTTTTCTACTCCAGTGTGTGCAATTTATTTATTTCATAATTTACATCAAAAGGAAGAAAAAAAAAGTTGTGTTTTATTGTAACGGGAAAAAACATACGAGTGAATATACCTTTGATGCCCTTTAAATACAATTGCGTCAACAAAGAAAAAGCGATATATAAGTTTGAAAGCAACGTTAGCTTCATTTTTATAGTTTTCTGTATCCGCCTTTGAAAAGTGTTCTAGATATGAGTTCAAAAGAAAATGTATTGCAGTGTTTGCCACGCACGAGACGATAGTTTAGAGGTGAAAGTATTGGCAGGGCATCCTCTCGTTTTCCTCTTTTTACCTCTTATTATTACCCTTGTCCTCTTTTTTTAGTAGGATGTACTAACCCAGCTATACAAATTTGCCTCTGGTTATCCTTTTTACAGGGTGAAGGACAATTTTTTAAAGCTTTTTCGAGGGTTATGGCCTACTTGTCACCCTTTTCATGTAGGGGAATACTCCTTTGTTACCTTATTGATGATCGTTGTCCCCTTGTTACTCACGAATATTTCAGGGAGAAGTGTCCCATTTGTTTGTGTGCTATCTGTGTCCTTTCCTTGTGTGTGTGTGTGTGTGTGTGTGTGTGTGTGTGTGTGTGTGTGTGTGTGTGTGTGTGCGTGCGTGTGTGTGTGTCCTTTCTGTTTGATCATGTTTCCCTGTCTTTACTGAGTAACTATACATACAACCTTTTTCTCCCATACAACCTTTTTCTCCTATTAAGGTGAATGCCTTTCCATACTCTCCTTTATCGGGTGAGTTGGCACGTTGGTCACCCTTTCTTTAAGACAGAGGAAGGTAATGTATTCACCTTGACACTATTCCTTTTCATATGTCGAGTGTCACTGTCCTCCCCATTCATCTATTCATTCATAAAAGGGGATAGACAGTTGGGGGGAAAGTTGAACTAGGAAGAGGTTAAAATGAAATGAAAAAATGAAAATAATGTCCTCCCCGCCACACTCCTCTCGAGCCCGCATATTCCCGTTCTCTATGCGAGTATGTGTGGTTTCCGAGTGAAGACGTTTGGTTGTAGCTCCGAAACTAACCATATATATATATAGGATTTTCTCGAAGCCCTCAATTTTACCCTCATTGTGATTCTCACGCAAAGTTACCTCCTTGTGATCAGGGAAACCTAACCTACCCTATCCGTAACCTAACGTAACCTATCCTGACGTGTTCAAGAGTAAACGCCACATACTCATCCAGAAAACGGGAATATGCCTCCGGCCCCGCACCTAACCCCATTCATAACACCGGCGTCACGCATGAGGTACCAAGACAGCTGGAAGGAGGACACTCAGTTCATATTATATTGCAAAAGGAAGGCCGAAATATTTTATCAAGGCAACAGGAGGAAATAGACAACTGGGCATTACTTTAAGCGAATGTACGTATGGTATTACGTGGTTGTTTATTCTATATCGTTATGAACCATACGAAGTACTTGAATTATTATGGAAAGGACCTCAAGACTTTCTCAACTCAATTTTAGGTTAAAGAGAGAAATTAGTTTGTCGTGTAAATCAGGAGAATTTCTGGAGTATTTGCGTCTTCCTTGAATGATAATAATAATAATAATAATAATAATAATAATTTTATTTTCACCCGGAGGCATACAGGAAAAAAAAAACAATATCATGACACACAGACATGTTAACTTAATAATTAATAGAATAATTAATAATTAATAGAGAGTATACACACTACATCTGGTATCTTTAAGGTTGTTTGCAGTGTAAGGAAGCACTGCAAACTCCCCGTCTTGATTATTTGCTTTGTTTGATTAGATATTTGGATCCTCTATATGATACCTGTCCTAATCCCTTATAGCACTGTACGTAAGCCCTGGGTGCGTAGTGTGCCTCCAGAATCCCAAGGTCGTTATATTTTCTGTTCAAGTTGTTATAATAGACCTCAGGAAAATCTTACTACTGGAAAAAAATAGAGATGCATTTTCTTATCTATACGTTTTCTAGCGCCTCTCAGCATGCTTGAGAGAGAGAGAGAGAGAGAGAGAGAGAGAGAGAGAGAGAGAGAGAGAGAGAGAGAGAGAGAGAGAGAGAGAGAGAGAGAGAGAGAGAGAGAGAGAGAGAGAGAGAAGGAGAGGGAGGGAGGGAGGGAGGGAGAGGGAGAGGGAGAGGGAGAGAGCGTCGTTTCTTCTCTCCCGTCCTTGTTTCCACCTCCAGCCTACCTTCTTTATTTTCCTTCAACCACACGGTGACTGGGCGTGACGGGAGGATGAGAGAGTGAGAGAGCGACGAGCAGAGGGCGGGAAGCAGTGAGTGACGTGGGGAGGAATGTGTGAGGGATGAGAGCAGCAGGAGGAGGAGGAAAAATATGGAAGGATATTGTGAAGAGGTAAATTTAATAAGCGAATGATTTCAACTTGTTTGTAGAAGAAAAAACTAAGATTTGTGTTAGTGGTTTATGTCTATGTGTATGTATGTATTCATCTACTAGTTGTGATTTACAGGAAAAGAGCTAAACGCGTGTTGTTCCGTCTCTTAAAACTACTATTGTCCAGCTTGTCTTTGAAATCGTGAATATTCTTAGCGTGTTTTACCGGTTATTTCACAGTTCAATAGATTTGTAAGGAAAGCTATATTTCTTGATATCTTTCTTACATGTGATCCGTTTCAACTTCTTCCCATGACCTCTTGTATCTCTTGCGTCCCCCCCCACACACGTCTCTCTCTCTCTCTCTCCTCTCTCTCTCTCTCTCTCTCTCTCTCTCTCTCTCTCTCTCTCTCTCTCTCTCTCTCCCCCCCCCCCCGCCCCCCCATGACGGTCCTGCCAATATGTCTGTCGGGTGAGAAAAAGAATGGCTTGAGCCTTACCGTTTCCCTCCCCCATCATTTTTCTCCTCTTCCTCCCCCTTCGTCTTCTCCTCCTCCTCTTCTTCTTGCTGTCACTGAATGTCTCCTCTTATACACAACTATGATTTACCTCAAAGGCCCGTAAAAAAAATTCCTTTTGTTATTTCCATGCCCATATTTTCTACAATTTTTTTTTATGGCTTTCTATTCCTACTGTTTCCTGTCGGCATTTTACCGAAGGGAGGGATGGTTGGGGAGGAGCCTTGATCTGTGCTATCCTGTTCTCCCACATGTAACTTAGTAGTACAAAATGTAGTTCAGTAGATACCCTCTCTATAGACCGTCAAGTCTTCTGGTATTTTTTCTTCCAATGTAATCCTCCTCTTACTATTCTTTCAGCCCTTTGTCTCATCTCTTTTCCCTCCTTTCGTTTTCTTTTCTCTTTCATTTTAGTTATCACGTAAACGTTCTGATTATGTATGTTTTTTCGCCCTTGTATGTTATTTCATTATTATACGTTAC
This sequence comes from Chionoecetes opilio, assembly GCA_016584305.1. Classification (NCBI taxonomy): domain Eukaryota; kingdom Metazoa; phylum Arthropoda; class Malacostraca; order Decapoda; family Majidae; genus Chionoecetes; species Chionoecetes opilio. The sequence goes on along the minus strand of JACEEZ010016253.1, from coordinate 1,072,441 downwards.
CTTCTTAGTCCTTACCTTAAGCCCATTTCTCCCTCCTTCTCTTACTGCTTCCCTCCATCCTCTACATCCATCTTCCCCCTGTCCCTCCCTTCTTTCCTCCTAGCCTCGGAATCTCCATAGGGTTCCCTCTCTCCCTCCCCTGTGGAGCAATTAATCAGTCTGACAAACACCTTCAAAAAATCTGTGTAGTCGGAGGAAAAGTAGGAGGGGGAGAAGGAAGAGAGGGAGGAAGAGGAGGAGGATCGAATAGCTGGGCGATTAAGGAAAAATGTAGGAAGAGCAATCGAAAAATGACAAATTGTAATCTTAGAGAAATATAAGTAACTAGCCGCAAAGCCGCCCTCCGGGCGGACTTTTTGGCTAGCTCCTGCGGAGGCCTATTGGTGGGCCTTCGGCCCACCACCTGTGTTTGGTGGGCCTTTGACCCACCAAACACAGACTCTCCAGATAGCCCCTTCTGACTTCATGGATGTAGAAATGTATGTATTAACGCCAACCCATTCACATCACCCCCAACCCATTCACTCACCCATTACCCATCACCCCCCACCCATTCACTCACCCATTACCCATCACCCCCCACCCATTCACTCACCCATTACCCATCACCCCCCACCTATTCCCTCACCCATCAACCATCACCCCCAACCCATCACCCCCCACCCATTCACTCACCCATCACCCCACACCCATTACCCATCACCCCACCCATTCACTCACCCATTACCCATCACCCTACATCAAGGTTTCCTCAATTCTCGCAACCCACTTTTTTCACAATTCTCGCTAATAGGCTGCTAAAAAAAAAAAAAAAAAAAAAAGTGATCGGATCATCCTATAAGTGGGCTTAAAACCTTCTCCTGCTCGACCCGGTTCCAAAACTGTGCCATATGAGGGGATTGTGCCCCGGGGGGCGGAACGTATACCACACACACACACACACACACACACAGACAGACAGACAGATACACTTTCGCTTATATTATTATAGATTAGCCGCAAAGCCGCCCTCCGGGCGGACTTTTTGGCTAGCTCCTGCGGAGGGCTATTGGTGGGGCTTCGGCCCACCACCTGTGTTTGGTGGGCCGAATGGATGTAGAAATGTATGTATTAACGCTTTACCCATCACCCCCCACCCATTCACTCACCCATTACCCATCACCCCCCACCCATTCACTCACCCATTACCCATCACCCCCCACCCATTCACTCACCCATTACCCATCACCACACACCCATTCACTCACCCATTACCCATCACCCCCCACCTATTCCCTCACCCATCACCCATCACCCCCAACCCATCACCCCCCACCCATTCACTCACCCATCAACCCACACCCATTACCCATCACCCCACCCATTCACTCACCCATTACCCATCACCCTACATCAAAGTTTCCTCAATTCTCGCAACCCACATTTTTTTTTCACAATTCTCGCTAATAGGCTACTAAAAATAAAAATAAATAAAAGTGATCGGATCATCTCATAAGTAGGCTTAAAATGCCCCCCTGGTCGAGATGGCTCCAAAACTGTGCCATATGATGGGATTGTGCCACGGGGGGCGGCACCTATCGCGGACACACAGACACACACAGACAGACACACTTTCGCTTAGATTATTATAGAATAACAAGCAAATATTCTTATAAATTATGTAAGGGAAGAAATACACAGAAAACGATAAAATGGAAGAAGGGGTACAAAAGTAGGTGAGAAAGGGAAATAAGGAGGAGAAGGAGGACAAAGCTCAGATTGTGGAGGCCGACCAGCTGTCTTGCGAAATATTTTTTCACCTGAAATTTATGGTCTCTCTCTCTCTCTCTTTCTCTCTCTACGTATGTGTATATCTATAGTATAAATTTTATAATTAGCAAGGTTCGGTGTTCTACTGACCTTTAGTGTCCGAGATACATTATATAATTATGAGGGTGCACGAGACACTTTTAGTACGTATCATACATGGATATTATATGAGTCATCCCTGCAAAACTTTTATTTTCTGCTACACTTGGTTCAAGAAGAAAACGTAGATTTTAAATGGATAGCTATAAAATAATGTAATGGCTCTGGACTCATTGAACAGCTCTACACTTGGGTTACGACACCACGCACATAAGTGGTTGGATATTTTTCTAAATCCCTTTTATTTGCTCGTTTAGCCGCAGGTGTGATCGGTGGCATGGAGAACAATGGCTCGTCGATAACACATGGACAGCAGGGCGCTCCCAGTAAGATCATTGGTTAGGGACGTGACACTCTGTATACCAGTACTGGAGGTTCGAGTGGGGTGTTGGGCTCTGGGAGACGGTGAGGTGAGTTTGGCGCTTCAACCAGCAGTTGGTAGGCACACCTGGTGAAGGAAGGAAGACACGTGGTGAGGAAGGAGATGTGGAACAGTGGTGTCGCCAGGTATCTGTCAATGGGGGGCACAGCTGTACAGCTGAGTAGGGGGGGGGGGTACTAGGCAAGCGGATCTCAGGGGCATTCTGACGCCACATAGAAGGGTATAAGGGCATATTTTAAGATGATATCAGTGATGGGATTGGAGTATTATACAGAATACGGCAGCCATGGCCGGTGTGGGGGCACGTGCCACCCCCGCAGCTACGCCACTGATGTGGAGGGCCAGGATAAGGGAAGGAAATTGTGAAAGCAAGGATATGGAGAGAGGGTGAAGGAACACGGTTGTACACGGCAATCCTGTCTCCGCTTACTTTGAGGGTCCGCGGAACCTTTGCAGATCATGCCGATACAGCCGTAGACAGGACACTGGGCCATCGCATTTTTGTAGTCCATGACGTTATTCGGGAACTCGGCAATGTCATGTCCCCAAAACTGTGTGTTGTGACGGAGCACCAAGCGGCAGTCTGGCGAGGAGATGGAGGAGTTAGTTTAGTTTATTTACTTCTCTTACAAAATGGAGGAGAGGAAGTGTGAAGCTGTGTAGCCATGCAGGTGCGAAGGAAAGGGAGTGATTGAATGATGCAAATGAAAGCAAGTGACAGTATACTGTACAGTAGTATGAACGATTGTGAAGAACTGATTGATAAGGGATGGAGGAGGGTAAAGACAAATGTAGTAAAGGAAGTGAATCAGTGGTAATATGTGGGTGGTACGACAAGAAATGGAGGTATGAGTGGCTCTAGTCAGACCTCACCTAGACTATGCGGTTCAGTTTTGGTCTCCATATTACAAGATGGATATGTGGCCAAATATAGGAGGATTGTGGCTTTGGTGGTAAAAGCACGAAAATTGGCGCATTTGATGATCATGACATACTAAATAATCTCAGATATAGGGCCAAGCACATTTTTCCCTTTGACACCCATAAAGTGGGGAAATCCAAGATGGCCGCCATCTGAATCGTGAAAGTCTATTTTACGTCATATCTTTCTGAATATATATCACATAGACATGAATAACATATCGTTTTATATGTTTTCACACATAAGGAAGCCAATGGCACCACTCATTTGTCGCTAGAAAGCATTAAAATCCCGATTAAGCTGATATTCATGATAAATATATATAATTTAATATATATTAATATAATACTTCTCTTCTTGCAGGTGACTGATCAGAAGTAGAATCCACCATGTCGGCGAAGAAGCGATGTAAGATCGTAGAAGATTACAGTCTGCAACCATCTACATCGACAGTTGGCTATCCTCCCATCGATTGGAGTCGTTGTGCCCTTTGCCAAGAACATTCTTCAGAGCCTCTCCAGTGCCCAGCAAAATCAAAGAGGACAGATGTTGGGGCTGGGTATCACCGTGTTGGTGACAATTTAACAGTTTCGATAATTAGGTGAACAGCCAGTTGGCGTGCACATAGCACAATTAGATGATGGCGATGGTATCCCTCAGACACTTGCCAAACAGTGCGCACAGTGGCACTCATCTTGCCTTTTGAAGTGTTCTTCAAGTCGTCTAGCACGACTTCAGACAGTTGCAATACCTTCATGTGAAAGTGACATCCGAGATCGCCCTTACACGCGGCAACAGTTTTCACGAAAAGACCGACCTTCTGAAGGTGATGTATGTTTCTTCTGTGATGAAGTTGCAACGGAACGTGCCTCTCTGCATGATGCCCAAACTGTCCGATCGAGTTAAGCAATGCGCCCTGAAGCTTCAAGATCAAGAACTCATTGCAAAACTTAGCTCCGGCGACCTAGTGGCACAGGATGCCAAATATCATGCACCATGCCTTGTGAAATTGTACAACGCAGCCAGTAGGAAAACAGCAGTAGATCGACAAAGGAACACAGATGGAGTATCTCACGGCATAGCATTGGCGGAACTCTTAGGCTACATAGAAGACACAAAGATGATCGAGCAATCGGTTGGCCCAATATTCCAGTTGTCTGATCTTCTCAAATTATATACTGATCGACTGAGACACCTGGGGGTTGAGGTAACTGGCCGTATCCACTCTTCAGACTTAAAAGATCGAATACTTGCTAATGTCCCTGGAATCTGGGCCTACAAGAAAGGCCGAAACGTTTTACTCAGTTTTGAAGATGATGTCGGATTTGCACTGATGAATTCGAGTGTGGATAACTGCGACGACGAAGCTATATGTTTAGGTAAGGCAGCACAACTCATTCGTCGAGATATGTTGGGAATGCAAGCAACATTTGATGGGTCCTTTAACAAAGGCTGCCAAGAACAGGCTGTTCCCAAGTCACTGGTGGCACTATTTGCCATGATAATGGACGGCCCAAACATTATGAATAAAGAAACTGAGCAGGTGGGGACAATCAACGCCAGTATGGCACAATTGCTGCAGTACAACAGCTACGTGAAAAGACACCCAGGTTCAACTGGTACTCATCACACTAAGAGCAGAGAGACGCCACTGCCAATATACCTCGGTATGATGATTCATGCAAACACACGAAAACGTGAACTTGTTGATATCTTGTTCCCGGATTCCAGGGACATTAGCAAGTATTCGATCTTTTAAGTCTGAAGAGTGGATACGGCCAGTTACCTCAACCCCCAGGTGTCTCAGTCGATCAGTGTATAATTTGAGAAGATCAGACAACTGGAATATTGGGCCAACCGATTGCTCGATCATCTTTGTGTCTTCTATGTAGCCTAAGAGTTCCGCCAATGCTATGCCGTGAGATACTCCATCTGTGTTCCTTTGTCGATCTACTGCTGTTTTCCTACTGGCTGCGTTGTACAATTTCACAAGGCATGGTGCATGATATTTGGCATCCTGTGCCACCAGGTCGCCGGAGCTAAGTTTTGCAATGAGTTCTTGATCTTGAAGCTTCAGGGCGCAATGCTTAACTCGATCGGACAGTTTGGGCATCATGCAGAGAGGCACGTTCCGTTGCAACTTCATCACAGAAGAAACATACATCACCTTCAGAAGGTCGGTCTTTTCGTGAAAACTGTTGCCGCGTGTAAGGGCGATCTCGGATGTCACTTTCACATGGAGGTATTGCAACTGTCTGAAGTCGTGCTAGACGACTTGAAGAACACTTCAAAAGGCAAGATGAGTGCCACTGTGCGCACTGTTTGGCAAGTGTCTGAGGGATACCATCGCCATCATCTAATTGTGCTATGTGCACGCCAACTGGCTGTTCACCTAATTATCGAAACTGTTAAATTGTCACCAACACGGTGATACCCAGCCCCAACATCTGTCCTCTTTGATTTTGCTGGGCACTGGAGAGGCTCTGAAGAATGTTCTTGGCAAAGGGCACAACGACTCCAATCGATGGGAGGATAGCCAACTGTCGATGTATATGGTTGCAGACTAATCTTCTACGATCTTACATCGCTTCTTCGCCGACATGGTGGATTCTACTTCTGATCAGTCACCTGCAAGAAGAGAAGTATTATATTAATATATATTAAATTATATATATTTATCATGAATATCAGCTTAATCGGGATTTTAATGCTTTCTAGCGACAAATGAGTGGTGCCATTGGCTTCCTTATGTGTGAAAACATATAAAACGATATGTTATTCATGTCTATGTGATATATATTCAGAAAGATATGACGTAAAATAGACTTTCACGATTCAGATGGCGGCCATCTTGGATTTCCCCACTTTATGGGTGTCAAAGGGAAAAATGTGCTTGGCCCTATATCTGAAATTATTTAGTATGTCATGATCATCAAATGCGCCAATTTTCGTGCTTTTACCACCAAAGCCACAATCATATCACATAACTGCCTAGCTAATAGCCTTGTTAGAATCAGTGCAGAGAAGGATGACCAAAATGATACAAGGAATGCGTAACTTTAGTTATGAAGAGATTGAAGTTATTAAAGTTACACTCACTTGAGAGAAGCAGAGTAAGGGGCGATCTGATAGAAGTTTTTAAGTGGATAAAGGGATTTAATAAAGGAGAGGTAGGAAAAGTTCTTACGGCTTTTTAACCTGGGTAGAACAAGAAGTAATGGATTCAAGCTGGAAGGTCGTAGATTTAAAAAGGAAATAGGGAAAAACTGGTTCACAAATAGGGTGGTGAATGATTGGAATGGACTCAGTAGACAGGTAGTTAGTGCGGAGTCATTGGGGACTTTAAAGAGGGGCTGGACAGGTTCATGGATGGGGATGAAAGGTGGATGTAGGTAGTGTTAGGTGACAGGAACTACCGCGTGTAGGCCTCACGGCCTCTTGTAGCTTCCTTATTTTTTTTATGTTCTTATAAGTGAAGAATATATGAGTGGATAGAGACGAGAGAGGAAAAGGGTAGACGAAAAATAAGACAAGATTAAAATTAATACGCGTGAAGAGGAGTGACATGTACTCCCAAAGAAATTACAAATAGTACTTACTAACTTATATTTTGAGAGAGAAAGGAGAGAGAGAGAGAGAGAGAGAGAGAGAGAGAAGAGAGAGAGAGAGAGAGAGAGAGATGAACCACACACAGATAGACACAGCCCAAGCTCACCTGTGTTGCCTACAACGTGCTGCTGGGCGATCCAGGTGTGGCCGGAACAGGTGAATCCCTTGCTGGAGTCTGGCTTGTCATAGGGCAGGGGGAAGTTACCCGAGGGACAGGTTGACGAACCCACGAACTGGGGAGAGTGAGGAGAAATATGATTGAGTAACTACTATCTCTCTCTCTCTCTCTCTCTCTCTCTCTCTCTCTCTCTCTCTCTCTCTCTCTTCTCCTCTCTCTCTCTCTCTCTCTCTCTCTCTCTCTCTCTCTCCTCTTTTCTCTCTCTCTCTCTCTCTCTCTCTCTCTTCTTGTCTCTCTCTCTCTCTCTCTCTCTCTCTCTCCTCTCTCTCTCTCTCTCTCTATCTCTCTCTCTCTCTCTCTCTCTCTCTCTCTCTTCTCTCTCTCTCTCTCTCTCTCTCTCTCCCCTCTCTCTCTCTCTCTCTCTCTCTTTGGCCAATGGGAAATGCATGTTAGTTTATATGAGTTAGTTAGTTTATATAGTTAGTTTATATGTTATATTCTTCATTGGGAACGAACAGCCCAAAATATTATTAAGAAATAAGCTCCTTTAAATTTAAAAACGTATAATGCGTCAAAGATCTTGGAGATACGATTGCGTTGAATTTTGTATTGTCCTAACACTGTAAAAACGCCGCGGGTACAGCTAACACAATGCTGGGCCTTACTAACAAAATGATCCTTGATGAATAGAAATGTAATAGTACGTACATCTGTATATCAACTTAGACAACCGCACATGAGTATGCGATATATTTTTGGGGTCGCCACACCATACAAGTATACTACTGCTGCGAAGCCATACGCACAATCAGTATAATTAAACTAATTGTTGTAGTTGTATACTCATTCACTTGCGTTGCAAAATAGTTTTTATAAACTCTAAGGTCCTTACTGAGATATTATTTCTCCCCTGATGGCATGGTAGGAGCGTTAGTGTGCCACTATGGTCCCACGTTCAATCCCCGACCAGGGATTTTTCAGGACAAATGCGGGTAGATACTGACTTACTTCTCCCTTGGGGGTGTACACTCTGTATACCAGTACTGGGGTTTCGGGTTGGGCGTTGGTTGCTGGGACGGTGAGACGGTGAGGTGAGTTTGGTCCTTCATCCAGCATCTGTTAGGCACACCTGGTGAAGGAAGACACGTGGTGAGGAAGGAGATGTGGAACAGTGGTGTCGCCAGGTATCTGTCAATGGAAGGGCACAGCTGTACAGCTGAGTAGGGGGGGTGGGGTACTAGACAAGCGGAGCTCAGGGGCATTCTGACGCCACATAAAGGGGTATAAGGGCTTATTTTAAGATCTTATCAGTGATGGGATTGGAGTATTATACAGAATACGGCGGCCATGCCCGGTGTTGGGCACGTGCCACCCCCGCAGCTACGCCATGATGTGGAGGGCCAGGATAAGGGAAGGAAATTGTGAAAGCAAGGATATGGAGAGAGGGTGAAGGAACTCGGTTGTACACGGCAATCCTGTCTCCGCTTACTTTGAGGGTCCGCGGAACCTCTGCAGATCATGCCGATACAGCCGTAGACAGGACACTGGGCCATCGCATTTTTGTAGTCCATGACGTTATTCGGGAACTCGGCAATGTCATTTCCCCTAAACGCTGTGTTGTGACGGAGCACCAAGCGGCAGTCTGGCGAGGAGATGGAGGAGTTAGTTCAGTTTATTTACTTCTCTTACAAAATGGAGGAGAGGAAGTGTGAAGCTGTGTAGCCATGCAGGTGCGAAGGAAAGGGAGTGATTGAATGATGCAAATGAAAGCAAGTGACAGTATACTGTACAGTAGTATGAACGATTGTGAAGGACTGATTGATAAGGGATGGAGGAGGGTAAAGACAAATGTAGTAAAGGAAGTGAATCAGTGGTAATATGTGGGTGGTACGACAAGAAATGGAGGTATGAGTGGCTCTAGTCAGACCTCACCTAGACTATGCGGTTCAGTTTTGGTCTCCATATTACAGGATGGATATGTGGCCAAATATAGGAGAATTGTGGCTTTGGTGGTAAAAGCACGAAAATTGGCGCATTTGATGATCATGACATACTAAATAATCTCTGATATAGGGCCAAGCACATTTTTCCCTTTGACACCCATAAATGGGGAAATCCAAGATGGCCGCCATCTGAATCATGAAAGTTATTTTACGTCATATTTTTCTGAATATATATCACATAGACATGAATAACATATCGTTTTATATGTTTTCACACATAAGGAAGCCAATGGCACCACTCATTTGTCGCTAGAAAGCATTAAAATCCCGATTAAGCTGATATTCATGATAATTATATATAATTTAATATATATTAATATAATACTTCTCTTCTTGCAGGTGACTGATCAGAAGTAGAATCCACCATGTCGGCGAAGAAGCGATGTAAGATCGTAGAAGATTACAGTCTGCAACCATCTGCATCGACAGTTGGCTATCCTCCCATCAATTGGAGTCGTTGTGTCCTTTGCCAAGAACATTCTTCAGAGCCTCTCCAGTGCCCAGCAAAATCAAAGAGGACAGATGTTGGGGCTGGGTATCACCGTGTTGGTGACAATTTAACAGTTTCGATAATTAGGTGAACAGCCAGTTGGCGTGCACATAGCACAATTAGATGATGGCGATGGTATTCCTCAGACACTTGCCAAACAGTGCGCACAGTGGCACTCATCTTGCCTTTAGAAGTGTTCTTCAAGTCGTCTAGCACGACTTCAGACAGTTGCAATACCTCCATGTGAAAGTGACATCCGAGATCGCCCTTACACGCGGCAACAGTTTTCACGAAAAGACCGACCTTCTGAAGGTGATGTATGTTTCTTTTGTGATGAAGTTGCAACGGAACGTGCCTCTCTGCATGATGCCCAAACTGTCCGATCGAGTTAAGCATTGCGCCCTGAAGCTTCAAGATCAAGAACTCATTGCAAAACTTAGCTCCGGCGACCTGGTGGCACAGGATGCCAAATATCATGCACCATGCCTTGTGAAATTGTACAACGCAGCCAGTAGGAAAACAGCAGTAGATCGACAAAGGAACACAGATGGAGTATCTCACGGCATAGCATTGGCGGAACTCTTAGGCTACATAGAAGACACAAAGATGATCGAGCAATCGGTTGGCCCAATATTCCAGTTGTCTGATCTTCTCAAATTATACACTGATCGACTGAGACACCTGGGGGTTGAGGTAACTGGCCGTATCCACTCTTCAGACTTAAAAGATCGAATACTTGCTAATGTCCCTGGAATCCGGGAACAAGATATCAACAAGTTCACGTTTTCGTGTGTTTGCATGAATCATCATACCGAGGTATATTGGCAGTGGCGTCTCTCTGCTCTTAGTGTGATGAGTACCAGTTGAACCTGGGTGTCTTTTCACGTAGCTGTTGTACTGCAGCAATTGTGCCATACTGAGCGTTGATTGTCTCACCTGCTCAGTTTCTTTATTCATAATGTTTGGACCGTCCATTATCATGGCAAATAGTGCCACCAGTGAATTGGGAACAGCCTGTTCTTGGCAGCCTTTGTTAAAGGACCAATCAAATGTTGCTTGCATTCCCAACATATCTCGACGAATGAGTTGTGCTGCCTTACCTAAACATATAGCTTCGTCGTCGCAGTTATCCACACTCGAATTCATCAGTGCAAATCCGACATCATCTTCAAAACTGAGTAAAACGTTTCGGCCTTTCTTGTAGGCCCGGATTCCAGGGACATTAGCAAGTATTCGATCTTTTAAGTCTGAAGAGTGGATACGGCCAGTTACCTCAACCCCCAGGTGTCTCAGTCGATCAGTGTATAATTTGAGAAGATCAGACAACTGGAATATTGGGCCAACCGATTGCTCGATCATCTTTGTGTCTTCTATGTAGCCTAAGAGTTCCGCCAATGCTATGCCGTGAGATACTCCATCTGTGTTCCTTTGTCGATCTACTGCTGTTTTCCTACTGGCTGCGTTGTACAATTTCACAAGGCATGGTGCATGATATTTGGCATCCTGTGCCACCAGGTCGCCGGAGCTAAGTTTTGCAATGAGTTCTTGATCTTGAAGCTTCAGGGCGCAATGCTTAACTCGATCGGACAGTTTGGGCATCATGCAGAGAGGCACGTTCCGTTGCAACTTCATCACAGAAGAAACATACATCACCTTCAGAAGGTCGGTCTTTTCGTGAAAACTGTTGCCGCGTTTTAAGGGCGATCTTTGGATGTCACTTTCACATGGAGGTAATTGCAACTGTCTGAAGTCGTGCTAGACGACTTGAAGAACCCCTTCAAAAGGCAAGATGAGTTGGGCCCCTGTGCGCACTGTTTGGCAAGTGTCTGAGGGATACCATCGCCATCATCTAATTGTGCTATGTGCACGCCAACTGGCTGTTCACCTAATTATCGAAACTGTTAAATTGTCACCAACACGGTGATACCCAGCCCCAACATCTGTCCTCTTTGATTTTGCTGGGCACTGGAGAGGCTCTGAAGAATGTTCTTGGCAAAGGGCACAACGACTCCAATCGATGGGAGGATAGCCAACTGTCGATGTAGATGGTTGCAGACTGTAATCTTCTACGATCTTACATCGCTTCTTCGCCGACATGGTGGATTCTACTTCTGATCAGTCACCTGCAAGAAGAGAAGTATTATATTAATATATATTAAATTATATATATTTATCATGAATATCAGCTTAATCGGGATTTTAATGCTTTCTAGCGACAAATGAGTGGTGCCATTGGCTTCCTTATGTGTAAAAACATATAAAACGATATGTTATTCATGTCTATGTGATATATATTCAGAAAGATATGACATAAAATAGACTTTCACGATTGAGATGGCGGCCATCTTGGATTTCCCCACTTTATGGGTGTCAAAGGGAAAAATGTGCTTGGCCCTATATCTGAGATTATTTAGTATGTCATGATCATCAAATGCGCCAATTTTCGTGCTTTTACCACCAAAGCCACAATCATATCACATAACTGTCTAGCTAATAGCCTTGTTAGAATCAGTGCAGAGAAGGATGATCAAAATGATACAAGGAATGCGTAACTTTAGTTATGAAGAGATTGAAGTTATTAAAGTTACACTCACTTGAGAGACGCAGAGTAAGGGGCGATCTGATAGAAGTTTTTAAGTGGATAAAGGGATTTAATAAAGGGATTTAATAAAGGAGAGGTAGGAAAAGTTCTTACGGCTTTTTAACCTGGGTAGAACAAGAAGTAATGGATTCAAACTGGAAGGTCGTAGATTTAAAAAGGAAATAGGGAAAAACTGGTTCACAAATAGGGTGGTGAATGATTGGAATGGACTCAGTAGACAGGTAGTTAGTGCGGAGTCATTGGGGACTTTAAAGAGGGGCTGGACAGGTTCATGGATGGGGATGAAAGGTGGGTAGTGTTAGGTGACAGGAACTACCACGTGTAGGCCTCACGGCCTCTTGTAGCTTCCTTATTTTCTTATGTTCTTATAAGTGAAGAATATATGAGTGGATAGAGACGAGAGAGGAAAAGGGTAGACGAAAAATAAGACAAGATGAAAATTAATACGCGTGAAGAGGAGTGACATGTACTCCCAAAGAAATTACAAATAGTACTTACTAACTTATATTTTGAGAGAGAGAGAGAGAGAGAGAGAGAGAGATGAACCACACACAGATAGACACAGCCCAAGCTCACCTGTGTTGCCTACAACGTGCTGCTGGGCGATCCAGGTGTGGCCGGAACAGGTGAATCCCTTGCTGGAGTCTGGCTTGTCATAGGGCAGGGGGAAGGTACCCGAGGGACAGGGTGACGAATCCACGAACTGGGGAGAGTGAGGAGGAATATGATTGAGTAACTACTCTCTCTCTCTCTCTCTCTCTCTCTCTCTCTCTCTCTCCTCTCTCTCTCTCTTCTCCTCTCTCTCTCTCTCTCTCTCATCTCTCTCTCTCTCTCTCTGTCTCTGTTCTCTCTCTCTGCTCTCTCTCTCTCTCCCTCTTCTCTGTTCCGTTCTGTCTCTGTCTCTTCGCTCTCTCTTCTCTCTCCTCTCTCTCTCTCTCTCTCTCATCTCTCTCTCTCTCTCTCTCTCTCTCTCTCTCTCTCTCTCTCTCTCTCTCTCTCTCTCTCTCTCTCTCTCTCTCTCTCTCCTCTCCTCTCTCTCTCTCTCTCTCTCTCTCTCTTTGGCCATGGGAAATGCATGTTAGTTTATATGAGTTAGTTAGTTTTATATAGTTAGTTTATATGTTTATATTCTTCATTGGGAACGAACAGCCCAAAATATTATTAAGAAATGAGCTCCTTTAAATTCAAAAACGTATAATGCGTCAAAGATCTTGGAGATACGATTGCGTTGAATTTTGTATTGTCCTAACACTGTAAAACGCCGCGGGTACAGCTAAACACAATGCTGGCCTTACTAACAAAATGTTCCTTTATGAATAGAAATGTAATAGTACGTACATCTGTATATCAACTTAGACGAACCGCACATGGAGTATGCGATATATTTTTGGTCGCCACACCATACAAGTATACTACATGCTGCGAAGCCATACGCACAATCAGAATAATTAAACTTTTGTTGTAGTTGTATACTCATTCACTTGCGTTGCAAAAATAGTTTTTATAAACTCTAAGGTCCTTACTGAGAGAATTATTTTCTCCCCTGATGGTCAGTGGTAGGAGCGTTAGTGTGCCACTCTATGGTCCCACGTTCAATCTCCGATCAAGGGAATTTTCATTGACAAATGCGGGTAGATACTGAACTTACTTTCTCCCTTGGGGCGTGACACTCTGTATACCAGTACTGGAGGTTCGGGTCGGGTGTTGGTTGCTGGGACGGTGAGACGGTGAGGTGAGTTTGGTCCTTCATCCAGCATTTGTTAGGCACACCTGGTGAAGGAAGACACGTGGTGAGGAAGGAGATGTGGAACAGTGGTGTCGCCAGGTATCTGTCAATGGGGGGCACAGCTGTACAGCTGAGTAGGGGGGGGGGAGTATGTAGACAAGCGGATCTCAGGGGCATTCTGACGCCACATAGAAGGGTATAAGGGCATATTTTAAGATGATATCAGTGATGGGATTGGAGTATTATACAGAATACGGCAGCCATGGCCGGTGTGGGGGCACGTGCCACCCTTGCAGCTACGTCACTGATGTGGAGGGCCAGGATAAGGGAAGGAAATTGTGAAAGCAAGGATATGGAGAGAGGGTGAAGGAACACGGTTGTACACGGCAATCCTGTCTCCGCTTACTTTGAGGGTCCGAGGAACCTCTGCAGATCATGCCGATACAGCCGAAGACAGGACACTGGGCCATCGCATTTTTGTAGTCCATCACGTCTTTCGGGAACTCGCCAATGTCATGTCCCCAAAACTGTGTGTTGTGACGGAGCACCAAGCGGCAGTCTGGCGAGGAGATGGAGGAGAGTTAGTTAATGTTTATTTACATCTCTTACAAAATGGAGGAGAGGAAGTGTGAAGCTGTGTAGCCATGCAGGTGCGAAGGAAAGGGAGTGATTGAATGATGCAAATGAAAGGAAGTGACAGTATTATATGAACGATTGTGAAGGACTGATTGATGAGGGATGGAGGAGGGTAAAGACAAATGTAGTAAAGGAAGTGAATCAGTGGTAATATGTGGGTGGTACGGCAAGAAATGGAGGTATAAGTGAAGAATACATGAGTGGATAGAGACGAGAAAGGAAAATGGTAGACGAAAAATAAGACAAGATGAAAATTAATACGCGTGAAGAGGAGTGACATGTACTCCCAAAGAAATTACAAATAGTACTTACTAACTTTTATTTTGAGAGAGAGAGAGAGAGAGAGAGAGAGAGAGAGAGAGAGAGAGAGAGAGAGAGAGAGAGAGAGAGAGAGAGAGAGAGAGAGAGAGAGAGAGAGAGAGAGAGAGAGAGAGAGAGAGAGAGAGATGAACCACACACAGACAGACACAGCCCAAGCTCACCTGTGTTGCCTACAACGTGCTGCTGGGCGATCCAGGTGTGGCCGGAACAGGTGAATCCCTTGC
>JACEEZ010016253.1:967500-1052500 GCA_016584305.1 Chionoecetes opilio | reverse complement strand
CTACATGCTGCGAAGCCATACGCACAATCAGAATAATTATACATATGTGTTGTAGTTGTATACTCATTCACTTGCGTTGCAAACATCGTTTTTATAAACTCTAAGGTCCTTACTGAGAGAATTATTTTCTCCCCTGATGGTCAGTGGTAGGAGCGTTAGTGTGCCACTCTATGGTCCCACGTTCAATCCCCGATCAAGGGAATTTTCATTGACAAATGCGGGTAGATACTGAACTTACTTTCTCCCTTGGGGCGTGACACTCTGTATACCAGTACTGGAGGTTCGGGTCGGGTGTTGGTTGCTGGGACGGTGAGACGGTGAGGTGAGTTTGGTCCTTCATCCAGCATCTGTTAGGTACACCTGGTGAAGGAAGACACGTGGTGAGGAAGGAGATGTGGAACAGTGGTGTCGCCAGGTATCTATCTGTCAAGGGGGGGCACACATCTGAGTAGGGGGGGGGGGTATGTAGACAAGCGGATCTCAGGGGCATTCTGACGCCACATAGAAGGGTATAAGGGCATATTTTAAGATGATATCAGTGATGGGATTGGAGTATTATACAGAATACGGCGGCCATGGCCGGTGTGGGGGCACGTGCCACCCCCGCAGCTACGCCACTGATGTGGAGGGCCAGGATAAGGGAAGGAAATTGTGAAAGCAAGGATATGGAGAGAGGGTGAAGGAACACGGTTGTACATGGCAATCCTGTCTCCGCTTACTTTGAGGGTCCGCGGAACCTCTGCAGATCATGCCGATACAGCCGTAGACAGGACACTGGGCCATCGCATTTTTGTAGTCCATCACGTCTTTCAGGAACTCGGCAATGTCATGTCCCGCAAAATCTGTGTTGTGACGGAGCACCAAGCGGCAGTCTGGCGAGGAGATGGAGGAGAGTTAGTTAAGTTTATTTACATCTCTTACAAAATGGAGGAGAGGAAGTGTGAAGCTGTGTAGCCATGCAGGTGCGAAGGAAAGGGAGTGATTGAATGATGCAAATGAAAGCAAGTGACAGTATACTGTACAGTAGTATGAACGATTGTGAAGAACTGATTGATAAGGGATGGAGGAGGGTAAAGACAAATGTAGTAAAGGAAGTGAATCAGTGGTAATATGTGGGTGGTACGACAAGAAATGGAGGTATAAGTGAAGAATATATGAGTGGATAGAGACGAGAAAGGAAAATGGTAGACGAAAAATAAGACAAGATGAAAATTAATACGCGTGAAGAGGAGTAACATGTACTCCCAAAGAAATTACAAATAGTACTTACTAACTTATATTTTGAGAGAGAGAGAGAGAGAGAGAGAGAGAGAGAGAGAGAGAGAGAGAGAGAGAGGAGAGAGAGAGAGAGAGAGAGAGAGAGAGAGAGAGAGAGATGAACCACACACAGACAGACACAGCCCAAGCTCACCTGTGTTGCCTACAACGTGCTGCTGGGCGATCCAGGTGTGGCCGGAACAGGTGAATCCCTTGCTGGAGTCTGGCTTGTCATAGGGCAGGGGGAAGGTACCTGAGGGACAGGGTGACGAACCCACGAACTGGGGAGAGTGAGGAGAAATATGATTGAGTAACTACTCTCTCTCTCTCTCTCTCTCTCCCCTCTCTCTCTCTCTCTCTCCTCTCTCTCTCTCTCTCTCTCTCTCCTCTCTCTCTCTCTCTCTCTCTCTCTCCTCCTCTCTCCCCTCTCTCTTCTCTCTCTCTTCTCTCTCCTTCTTCTCTCTCTCTTCTCTCTTCTCTCTCTCTCTCGTTGCCAATGGAATGCTTTAGTTTAAAAATGAGTTAGTTAGTTTTATATAGTTAGTTTATATGTTTATATTCTTCATTGGGAACGAACAGCCCAAAATATTATTAAGAAATGAGCTCCTTTAAATTTAAAAACGTATAATGCGTCAAAGATCTTGGAGATACGATTGCGTTGAATTTTGTATTGTCCTAACACTGTAAAAACGCCGCGGGTACAGCTAACACAATGCTGGGCCTTACTAACAAAATGTTCCTTTATGAATAGAAATGTAATTTTACGTACATCTGGGCCCGTAGTTATGAAGGCTCCATAAGCCTTATGGGTTTCCCATAAGCAGACAAAATGGCGAAGTTCGCCATAAGTCACCGAAAATCTCCATAAGTGGTGCAGTTTTTCCATAAACTCTCCATAAGCGCTATGGGAGGTCCGGAGCTGTCATAAGGATCCTTATGCTGACATAAGCCGTCAACATGGCAGAAAAACAACTGTTCCCGCAGCGCCAACCCAGGAATTTTCGTGCCAGAAGAGATGTTCTCGGCGAATTGAGTGACGAGGAACTTGTCAAGAGGTATCGGCTGAACCATGAGGGAATTATGTATGTCACTCGTGAATGCATCCCTCCAGAGTAAATAAAAAAGGAACCATACACTGACAGCGGGAATGAAAATTATAATAACATTATGATTGTTTCCTCGCCACTGGCAAGATGCAGCAGTGCAGCTGCTGCAGTAACCATGAAGCAGCAGGAGTGGACAGG
Organism: Chionoecetes opilio; assembly: GCA_016584305.1. NCBI lineage: Eukaryota > Metazoa > Arthropoda > Malacostraca > Decapoda > Majidae > Chionoecetes > Chionoecetes opilio. Next base: position 1,049,999 of record JACEEZ010016253.1, on the reverse strand, counting down.
GAAAATACTTGCCCAAGGCCGTCCATGGTAATACTCTCGTATACCCAAATTCTCATCGAGACTAACAACCAAGAATTCTCGCCGACGGAAATTTTCGACGACAGTTCCACTTCTACTAGTAGATGAAAATAATGAATAAAGGGTTTTCATTGTTTATTTGACACAACATTTTTCGAAGGCATTATTATTTTATATTTAGTATTGATATGTTTATAATAAATTTTGCTCTTTTTTTTGGCAGAAATGAAGGTAAAGATTCGTTTTAACTACGTAGTCATATCTGCCTTTTGGAGGGCTATAATTTCAGCTTCAGCATGTAGAGGAAATACTACTTACCTCCGGAAAAACAAAAATGTAATACTTGGAAACAAGGTTAAATTTTTACTCTAGGACTAGAATTCCCTACACAATTGGGAGTGTGCTTTCTGGTTACCTTAATGGATTATAAGAAACTTTATGAGTTTCTGTCGCAAATCATTACTTTTGGAGATATCAAATGTTTTTATTAGGAAGCGTATAGGACATATGAAATTAACTAACCTAACCCCACCTTTAGATTCACTACTCTAACCTAATCTAACCTAACCCCACGTTTTAATCTTCTAAGTAAAGCCAAATCCTCATTGGAAAGTGTCAGCGGCAAGGGAAGAAAAACAGAGGCGATGCAGATCACAAGAGGAAGAAGAGTGAGACGCACGTAAACACTTGTCTTTCTCCTCCCTAGAAACAACAGGCAATATTGTAGTGTTTGCCCATACTCCCCCCTCTCCCCCAAAACAAGTTTGGGTACCTTGGGGGAATGCGGGATATTTGGCTGGGGTACAAAATATGCGTTGCAATCAGGGCTTGGAAACGGTTTAAAGGAACGAAAACGAAAACCGAAACGAACGAAATTATGCTCGGAACAAAAACGGAAACGAAAACGTTATCATATTTATTGTTCCTGAGCAAAAACGCTATTTTGAAATCCCTGTAACCGGTTAATAACGATATTTTTTCGTTCCATGCCATATTTAGTCACTAATCCATTTTCACTTCCAGTAGCCAAATGATTAAAGTAAATGCATCTGTATTACATACATACATTAATTGAGTCTACTGTATTTGTTCACTTGGCAATTGACGATGTGGTTTTGTTTCAAATAGTATCATATGCACCACTTTTAATTTAATTTGTGAAGAATAACAATTTCTTACCTTATATAATTATGAATTTATATCTTCGTGATATGCATCACGTTCCCTTATTTTATTACACCTTCCAATCGTGCAATCGTTAAACTATTATACTGCAGTTTGGTTTAAGAATATGCTTAGATTAATATCTAGTATTCGAAAAGGGATTATATATCGTGAGTATGTGCTTAAATTTTTAACTGTGTTCATAGCCTAATGCTTGGTGCGCCGAATTTCGGTGTGAGTGTCCTAAGTTCGAGTCCTTGGACTACCACATGTAGTCATTGACTTCATTGATAAGGTTTATTTAATTAGTGGGCTGGTGATATTACGAATTAATATAGTTTTACCATATATAATATTAATAAATAATTAGTGATTCATGTCTTTACGACGACTGAGATTGCATACTCCTACGCTACGCTTCCTGTATTGTATATGTAAATGTGTTGCCTTATTTAAGACGTATAATAATATAGTTCTTACAACATCTAAGGGTTTGATTTTGTTGGATACTGTGCACCATGAAATGTATGGCTTTATTACCATCTATGAAAATGTAGTCATGTATAGGCATTATTATCTATTAGGGCTAATAGCATATTCATTACATGGTTTGAGAATAACGTTCTAACCGGTTTTCATTTCGTTCTAACCGGTTCAGAAACGTTATGTTTGGAGGAGGAACGAAAAACGAAACGTTAATAATACTGTTTCTGATCGGAACGAACCGTCTGAGAAATTATTTCGTTTTCAAGCCCTGGTTGCAACCACATAGTTATTGAGTTAGGTGTTGGCGTAAAGATTCCCTAGATTTAAGGAAAATTGATTGGATTTCTTCTAAGTCCAGAAACGTGTGGACCTGACGATCCTCACAAACAGAATGACCGGAGTATCGAGCCCCCCACCCTGCCCCATCCCTCCCACTAAGAAGTAATGTAAAAAACATTAGGTTACCGGGGGTGTCGAGGGCCCCCATTAGGTTAGGTTAGATTATCGGGTGATTATCGCTAAGTTAGGTTAGATTATCGGGGATCGAGGGGGGCAGAGCCCCCCGCTAGGAGGTTAGGTTTAATTTGCTTAGGTTAGGTTAGGAGCTTGGCTCGGAGCTTAAAGGTTAGGTAAATTTCCCATATATAGGGAAATTACCGTAGATCTAGGGAATTTTGATTCTTATTTAACTCCAAAAATACGTGCTTTCGACGCATTATTTAGTCCCCACCCTAAAACCCCGCATTCCCACAGATCCCCAAGCTTGTTTGGGGGAAGGGGGAGAGTATGGGCAAACGCTAGAAATTGACCAAATAATATATATTTCCAAAAATAATGGCGGAAGGGTGACGGAAGGATACAAAACAGGTAAACCACGTAGTAAAGGAGGAGAAAGAAGCAATAGCCAAGGAGGAAGTGATGACCAGACAGAGATACGGCATTATACGTAGCTAGAGATACGGCAGTATATCTACCTAGTTACGTATACTGCCGTATCTCTGTCTGGTCATCACTCCCTCCCTGGCCTTTGCTCCTTTCTCCTTCTTTACTACGCGGTCTACTTTTTTTTTTTTTTTTTTTTACATCACATAGGACTGGCCAAGGGTACAAAAAAAAATGGGTAACACAAAGCCCGCTTAGTTGCCAGTCCCAATAAAAAAGACAGTAATAGAATAAAATAAAAAAGGGGTGAGCCAATTTAGTTCGGCAGGTGTCTTGCAGTTAGCAAGTTCAGAAGAGCAGTGAGCATGAAAATAACGGTAGAAGTTAGCAAGAGAAGCAACATTGCGGCGGTGATTTAAAGATTGAAGACAGTCAGTCAGAGGAGGGGAGTTGATGAGACGAAAAGATTTTGACTCAACCCTGTTTAGGAGAGCTGTATGAGTGGATCCTCCCCAAACATGTGAGACATACTCCATACATGGGCGGATAAGGCCCCTGTAGAGAGCAAGCAATTGGGAGGGAGAAAAAAAAGGACGCAGACGCCACAGAACACCTAACTTCTTAGAAGCTGTTTTAGCAAGAGATGAGATGTGAGATTTCCAGTTCAGATTTTTAGTAAAGGATAGTCCTAGAATGTTGATTGTAGAAGAAGGAGATAGTTGAGTGTCATTGAAGAAGAGGGGATAGCTATCTGGTAGGTTTTGTCGAGTAGATAGGTGAAGAAATTGGGTTTTTGAGGCATTGAACAAAACAAGGTTTGCTTTGCCCCAATCAGAAATTATAGAAAGATCAGAAGTTAGGCGCTCGGTGGCATCTCTCCGTGAATCACTTACTTCCTGTTGAGTTGGACGTCTAATAAACGACGTTGAAAAATGCAGGGTAGAATCATCAGCGTAGGAGTGGATAGGGCTTTGAGTTAGACTTAGAAGATCATTAATGAATAATAGAAAGAGAGTGGGTGATAGGACAGAACCCTGGGGAACACCACTATTGATAGATTTAGGAGAAGAACAATGTCCGTCTACAGTAGGTGCAATAGAACGGTTTGAAAGGAAACTTAAGATGAAGGTACAGAGAGAAGGATAGAAACCGAATGAGGGTAGTTTGGAAATTAAAGATTTGTGCCAGAATCAATCGAAAGCTTTTGATATGTCAAGGGCAACAGCAAAAGTTTCACCGAAACCCCTAAAGGAGGATGACCAAGATTCAGTTAGGAAAGCTAGAAGATCGCCAGTAGATCGCCCTTTACGGAAACCGTACTGACGACCAGATAGAAAATTGTGAGCAGATAGATGCTTAAGAATCTTCTTATTAAGTATAGATTAAAAAACTTTAGAAAGGCAGGAAGTCAAAGCTATAGGACGGTAGTTTGAAGCATTAGAACGGTCACTCTTCTTAGGAACAGGTTGGATGTGAGCAAACTTCCAGCAAGAAGGAAAGGTGGAAGTAGATAGACAAAGACGGAAAAGTTTGACCAGGCATGGTGCAAGCACAGAAGCACAGGTTTTGAGAACAATAGGAGGGACTCCGTCAGGACCGTAAACCTTCCGAGGATCTAGGCCAGAAAGGGCAAAGAAAACATCATTACGAAGGATCTTAATGACAAGTATAATATAGTCAGAGGGTGGAGAAGGAGGAACAAGCCCTTCATCAACCAGAGTGGAATTTTCAGCAAAGGTTTGAGCGAAGAGTTCAGCTTTAGAAATAGATGAGACAGCTGTGGAGCCATCTGGGTGAAGCATAGGAGGGAAAGATGAAGAAGAAAAATTGTTCGAGATGTTATTTGCTAGATGCCAGAAGTCACGAGAGGAATTTGATTCAGAAAGATTTTGACATTTTCTATGAATGAATACCTGTTGTGTATCCTTCCGTCACCCTTCTACCATTATTTTTGCAGATATAACATGTTATTTATAAGGAGGAGAGAGACAAGTCTGACAAGTGTTTAAATCGTTCCCGCGTAAAACGTTTCTACGGGATGTTATTTACACGTATATATGAATTAATTCTTTAAAATTGCTTTATTTTCAGTCCGTAAGGTTCTCACAGAATGTATAGCTTACATTTTACTGATTTCAAGCGTTATTTCATGATCTAAGAGACATTTTAGGGTAATGTAAGTGCTACGTTTAGCGGGAAGCTATGTCAGCCGGAACTGCTAGACCCATAGCTATGGGGAAATTAGCTCCATAGCTATGGAGATCTTATGGGTGAATTTATGTTATGTCGAGACTTATGGGAATCCCCCATGGGAATATGGGAAAAAATGTGCCAAGAACATACATGTATGAGGAGAGGTTTTATTTGAGTCATCTATAATAATATAAGCGAAAGTGTGTGTGTGTGTCCGCGATAGGTGCCGCCCCCAGTGCCCCAATCCCATCATATGGCACAGTTTTGGAACCGGGTCGACCAGAGGCACATTTTAAGCCTACTTATGAGATGATCCGATCACTTTTTTATTTTTTATTTTTAGTATCCTATTAGCGAGAATTGTGAAAAAAAAGTGGGTTGCGAGAATTGAGGAAACCTTGATGTAGGGTGATGGGTAATGGGTGAGTGAATGGGTGGGGTGATGGGTAATGGGTGTGGGGTGATGGGTGAGTGAATGGGTGGGGGGTGATGGGTTGGGGATGATGGGTGATGGGTGAGGGAATAGGTGGGGGGTGATGGGTAATGGGTGAGTGAATGGGTGTGTGGTGATGGGTAATGGGTGAGTGAATGGGTGGGGGGTGATGGGTAATGGGTGAGTGAATGGGTGGGGGGTGATGGGTAATGGGTGAGTGAATGGGTTGGGGGTGATGTGAATGGGTTGGCGTTAATACATACATTTCTACATCCATGATTTCAGGAAAGTTAGAAGGGGCTATCTGGAGAGTCTGTGTTTGGTGGGCCGAAGGCCCACCAATAGCCTTCCGCAGGAGCTAGCCAAAAAGTCCGCCCGGAGGGCGGCTTTGCGGCTAGTAGATCAATAAGTGAGGAAATGATAAAAAAAAAAAAAAGTCACCTAGGTGGTAGTAGCAGCTTAGTTAGTTAAAGGAATTAGGAAAAGTGTGAAAGGTATCATATACTAATGCATGTAAATAGGTTAACATCAACAGTGGTAGAGGTGAAGTTCGTGTAAAGAAACAGGACGTCATGGGTTTGGGTGAGACTAAATTGAGAGACTGAAGAAATTATAGGACTGGGTGACAGCCATTTTAATGTATGGAAAGGAAATACAAGTGTAAAGAAAGTAGGGGGTGTGATGCTGCTTGTCAAATAAGGATGTGGCTGTGGCTAGTGTGGAAATAAGTGACGGCATGGCGGAGGTGCTGATGTTAAGGATCAAGAAAAGTGAAGGGGGAAAAAGACATTGCAGTTGCATACGTTCCACCAACGATAAATGTATTTTTTTAAATTTATTTCAGGCCTATATGCACCTGTAGGCAATGACCTGCAGGGCTCGTATGGTAAGCCCTTGAGGTTCAGAAGAGTGCTATGATGGTTAACCCTTACCCGTGGTGGCGCAGACAGGATTTATAGTATATTGGCGCCTGTGATGAGAGGCTTGCAACCCACCTGTTTCCTTCGATGCACTCGTTATCGAAGGTAGAGTTAATGGGCAGCATGTGGGTGCTCTTAGGCCACTCGGTGGTTGCAGAAAGATTTGCAGTGTATTTTGGCTCCATTCGGGTATTGAACTCGGCTCATCGAGCACATCAATTGCAGGCGCTAACCACTCTGCCACGGCCTCCCCTAAATACGGGTCTATAGATTCGTATAGAAGAATATGAAGGAATGTTAACTGACACAGGGTGCATGATAGTTGCGTGAAAGAGAAGGAGGAATAGTCCATTCATGAAGCCTGTAACCTGTTTTACGTATGAATGTGTGTGCGTGTGTGCCTGTATACGAGGTGAATCCACACCAAGCGTGTCCCAGACGCATATTGGCGGAGTCTATTGCTGTTCGGGACTAGGGAAAATTAGAACCAACAACGCACGTAGAGAGTGCGGGGGTGTTGGTGGTGGTTACTCAGCCGTCCATCCACAAAATTAGTAACGGGTAACTTGCTCATTTTGTGGGCAGATATAGTGCGGGACTTTTATCAAATATTATATATCTATGCTGAATAATTAACAATGATAATGTATAATTCTATTGATATGTTCCTAATATGTAGAAGACATGGGCAGAGGAAGAGAGAGAGAGAGAGAGAGAGAGAGAGAGAGAGAGAGAGAGAGAGAGAGAGAGAGAGAGAGAGAGAGAGAGAGAGAGAGAGAGAGAGAACAGGTGAACAGAGAGAGAGGCGAACAGTATGGTGGCAGATGAGTTTTTGGTGAAGGACCTTTTACGTATCGCACCCCCCCCCCACCCCCCCGCCTACGCAGGATGCATATACGTAACGTTGAAGCAGGTGTTATTCTGTCTGTACAATTTATGTGTTCTTCCAATGCTGGAAATCTTTTGTTTTCGCACTAATATGTAGCCATGGTGAAATGCAGGGTAAAACTGATCCTTCTATGAGTCTAGACTGAGGCCATACTGTACTATCACCATCACCACCACTACTACTACTACTACTACTACTACTACTACTACTACTACTACTACTACTACTACTACTACTACTACTACTACTACTACTACTACTACTACTACTATTACTACTACTACTACTACTACTACTACTACAACTACTTACTATAAAAAATCACGTATACCAACACCCCTAATACTCTCTCCTGTCCCCCCCCCCCCCCCCCTCCCTATACATGCGGTCCTTATGAATTCCAGCAGACGGGAGCAGGTTAAATCATCCTTGATTGCCTTAATCATCCACTTGCTGCTACACATCTCTCTCTCTTTCTTTCTTTTTCTTTTTTTTATTTAGACAACTTACATCATGGTTGACATGGGGCTACAATTGATAAGGAGGTTGATGAAGGCATTAGGCCCGTACCGAGAGTTGAAGGCGGTAGAGGGACGAACAGCGAGGTAGCGACGAACGGCAAACCTTCCATTTGTTACCGAGAGTCGACATCGGAGGTTGGTTGAGATCTCGCGCCTGCGACAATATAGTGGCAACAGTGTTGCTTCAAACTGCGTAGCCAGCCGTACGACTAAAATAGTGTATAATGCGAATTTGCCCTTATACTCATCAAAAACATCAACAGAAACGTTGCGATCGGCTATGAAGTTGGTGAAATATATATTTAATGAAGTTAATTAACAGTAGAGGCGTGTATACGTAAGTTTCTCTACCGCTCATGTGAACATATGCGGTAAGAGAACCGTCCTGGCGGGTTCTGGCAGCGACCTTCATGATGGCGACGGCTCAAGCCACTAGCCACCCCTCTATCCTGAACCTCCTTAATTATTATCACTAAAATCACTTATTGCCGCATATGTAATACCTAATAATCTTATACTTATACTTAAATACATATTGGCAAGAATTTTTTTTAACATATCTCTTAATCCCTCCAGATTAGGAATGTAATAAAAATTCATCGAAGGTTGCGGCGAAGACACGGGGATATAATAGCCGTGTCTTCAACCTTGACCGCCACCGCGTCCCTGCTCTTCGTTCCAAAATTACAGGGTTTTTTATACGTCTTATGGTAAGCGAAGGTCTGCCGTTCGTCGTTCTACCGCCTACCGTCATGACTCTCGGTACGGGCCTTAGGTCTCTCTCTCTCTCTCTCTCTCTCTCTCTCTCTCTCTCTCTCTCTCTCTCTCTCTCTCTCTCTCTCTCTCTCTCTCTCTCTCTCTCTCTCTCATATGCTCGCCTCGCAACATTGAAACAAAATACTGACCAATTTTTTCCTGCAATATAGAGTTGCAAGACGGGGCTGTGAGAGCGAGGGAGGGAAGAAGAGGGGAGAGGAGGGGGGGTAAGACAGGACACCACACAGATACGACACACAACCACACATACTCTAAATTCCTGTGATGGTAATGGTGGTAAAGTAGTAGAAATAGTAGTAATAGTAGTAGTAATAATAGTAAGTATTACGGTTTTTGACGGGTCTATAATTTTTTTAATGTTGTGCGTGTGTATGTGTGTGTGTGTGTGTGTGTGTGTGTGTGTGTGTGTGTGTGTGTGTGTGTATGTGTGTGTATGTGTATGTGTGTGTGTGTGTGTGTGTGTGTGTGTGTGTGTGTGTCAGAGAACGAAGAGATGTGGGATGAGGCACTAAGGACACCACAAGGAGCCTTTAAAGGCCCGTACCGAGAGTCATGACGGTAGGCGGTAGAACGACGAACGGCAGACCTTCGCTTACCATAAGACGTATAAAAAACCCTGTAATTTTGGAACGAAGAGCAGGGACGCGGTGGCGGTCAAGGTTGAAGACACGGCTATTATATCCCCGTGTCTTCGCCGCAACCTTCGATGAATTTTTATTACATTCCTAATCTGAAGGGATTAAGAGATATGTTAAAAAAATTCTTGCCAATATGTATTTAAGTATAAGTATAAGATTATTAGGTATTACATATGCGGCAATAAGCGATTTTAGTGATAATAATTAAGGAGGTTCAGGATAGAGGGGTGGGTAGCGGCTTGAGCCCTCGCCATCATGAAGGTCGCTGCCAGAACCCGCCAGGACGGTTCTCTTACCGCATATGTTCACATGAGCGGTAGAGAAACTTACGTATACACGCCTCTACTGTTAATTAACTTCATTAAATATATATTTCACCAACTTCATAGCCGATCGCAACGTTTCTGTTGATGTTTTTGATGAGTATAAGGGCAAATTCGTATTATACACTATTTTAGTCGTACGGCTGGCTACGCAATTTGAAGCAGCACTGTTGCCACTATATTGTCGCAGGCGCGAGATCTCAACCAACCTCCGATGTCGACTCTCGGTAACAAATGGAAGGTTTGCCGTTCGTCGCTACCTCGCTGTTCGTCCCTCTACCGCCTTCAACTCTCGGTACGGGCCATGTCTCTCTCTCTCTCTCTCTCTCTCTCTCTCTCTCTCTCTCTCTCTCTCTCTCTCTCTCTCTCTCTCTCTCTCTCTCTTTATCTATCTATCTATCTGTCTCTCGCTCTCTTTCTCTCTTTCTCTTTCTCTCTCTATCTTTATTTATTTATCTCCCTAACCCGTCAGGGTGGCTCGGTTGGTAGAGCTGTGGGCTCGCGTGCAGCGTCCCTGCATTCGGTCAGAGGTTCGATCCCATCAGGTTCATCCTGGCGTGGTGGCGCTTTGTATAGTTAATAACCTTGTCGTTGGTACTTGCAAAGTGTTTAGATAGGATCAAAGTATCTTATCTTATATTTATCTCTCTCTTTCTCTCCAATACATCTTATCAGTACAAGGTCCTGACAGTCACACACACACACACACACACACACACACACACACACACACACACGCCCGCCCTCACGCACGCACGCACGCACGCACGCACGCACGCACCCACCCACCCACCCACCCACCCACACACACACACACACACAGTGCATTTTATAAGCAAATCTTACTGGGCGACATTCTTTGGATATCCAGAAAGGTAAAGGCCTACCTGTTAAAATATAGTTTTTTGGATACATCAACTTCACCCTTTTGTACGTTGTGTATAAATAAAGATCATATGCAGTAATAAGAATGAACTTCTGGATCTAACACACACAGATAAGATGAGAAATTGTATCCAGGAAGGATTTTATGAACAAATATCTTGGTGCCATGCAGTAGCTTAAAATTGTTCTTACTGGGCGACAGTTTTCCATCACTGGGAGACATTTTGGTCGCCCAGTTGTGATGTTAAAAAATGCACTGCACACACACACACACACACACACACACACACACACACACACACACACACACACACACACACACACACACACACACACACACACACACACACACACACACACACACACACACACACACACACACACACACACACACACACACACACACACACTGGCCGTTAGCTAAATCAAATTAAATAAAAATACATTCTTGGTCATGTACTTACGTATATAAAATTCATGTTGGGCATTTCGCATAGACAGTTCAGCACATCACATAAAGAGAATCTTGGATTCAAGCGAGGTGAAAAACACCGGTGGCCGCCACGCCACGCCCTCTTCCTTCCCTTAGCTTGGCGGTGATGTCCAAGCCAACCACTCAGCGGTCCCGAGTTCAAAGGTCGCTCAGATCTCTGGGTTTTTTCGCTGACTAGCAATGACAAACCACCATTCCATTTAAGCAAGGGCATGGAGTGAGTGTGATGTGTGAGTTCCTTGCCTTAACCAAAAATCGATCTCTATGAGCTCTTTCCGGTATAGGGTAAGAGCTGGAAATGACGAGTAGATTGCGTGATCAAAACCGTGGGTGAATAACAAACTCACTCACCAGTCGCAGGTGCAGTACTTATTCACTCACGTATTTCCTCACTCACTTAACGATTCACTTGTTCACTGAATCGCTCACTCACTACTTAATTCACTTTCTCACTCAATAAGTCTCTCTCTCTTTTTTTATTTTTTTATTTAAACATCTAACAACATGATTTACATGGGGCCACAATTCGGTTGCTCTGCGACTGCAATAATCCTTTCCAAGATCTTGCTGACAACTGACAGGAGCGAGATTGGACGATAGTTGGCTGGATCAGTCCTCTCTCTCTCTCTCTCTCTCTCTCTCTCTCTCTCTCTCTCTCTCTCTCTCTCTCTCTCTCTCTCTCTCTCTCTCTCTCTCTCTCTCTCTCTCTCCCCCCCACCCCCTGCTCTCGCTCTCGCTCTCGTTCTGGCTCTCGTTCTTGCGCTCTCTCTCGTTCTCTCTCTCTCTCTCTCTCTCTCTCTCTCTCTCTCTCTCTCTCTCTCTCTCTCTCTCTCTCTCTCTCTCTCTCTCTCTCTCTCTCTCTCTCTCTCTCTCTAGGTACTTACCGAAGCTGCAAAGTGGAAAACGGCGAGCAGCAAAAAGATAAACCTGCCGGAGAAAAAAATGTGATCAGCTTAATGATATGCAGTGCCATCCATGCTTGAGCCTTATCCTGAAATCTCTCTCTCTCTCTCTCTCTCTCTCTCTCTCTCTCTCTCTCTCTCTCTCTCTCTCTCTCTCTCTCTCTCTCTCTCTCTCACATCACCATTTATCACCGCACCGCCTCACACACTTACTTGGCAGAACCCCTTGGCAGGGTTAGGAAGGCCTGTAACCTCATGGCTCCGGCGGACGTTCCCATTTTCACACTCATCATAATAGAGTGAACCACGGCGACGCAAACCCACTACGCACAACTTCTAAGACCACAAAAGCAGGACAACGTGCGGCGCCCAACGTGCCCGGCGGACGATCGTATCCACTCTGACTCTTGAGTTCTCGTCTCAGTGCTTCACGAAAGCACTTGCTTGATAACGTGTTTCATTACGCAACTAATAAACTAACCATGACTATAGATCTTTATTTTTATTTGTTTGTCACAAAAAAATGATAACTATGCGCAAAAACACATCTGTAAAATATAACCAAATAAATGGAACCACACCTGCTTAACCATTACAGCTAAATACGAATAAGAGCACCACTATTTCAATGATCTAAAACTGAAGACAAAGCCAATAAGACGGATAGTGTGTGTGGGCTCCGCACTGACACGGGAGTGGTGGAGAGGCTGGCCAATAGTCGCTTGCTTACACAGAAAGACTAGCCATGAATAAGCATGACAGAATGTGGCTTCAATCTAAACAAGGAAAAAGCAGCTTGTCATTCTCCAACTCCAATAGCAACATAAAAAGCATAGAAGAAGCATAGAAGAAATAAGTCTCAAAAGAAATAAAATATCTAGGAAAAAAGATTACAAATAAGAAAAACCTACTAATTGAGGAAGAGAAGAAATCTATTCAGAAAGCGAATAAATACGCAAACATCATACCATCAGTCACAAGAAGAAGCTGCAATAAAGTACTAATAGGAAGCACATCTTGGAAAAGTGTTGTCTTACCTGTAATAATGTATGGAGAAGAAATTATAAATTACACCAAAGAGGATATAAGCAAAATACAAAGAGCAGAAAATAGAGCTTACAGATACATAATGAATGCCCCAAAATATACACCAATAGGCAGCCTCAGGGGAGAGATAGGAGCATCCTCACATGAAGCAAGAGATAGGAACACAAAACTTAATTATATAAGACACATCATGCAGGACGAAAATGAATTACTAAAAGCAATATTAGAAGACATGATGGAAAGATCCAAAGATCCATTGATAAAGACTGTAAAGAAATATATGCAAGAAGTAAATATAAACCTAAACAAAATTGGAAATATGAAGAAAGAAGAAATCAACCACATAATCAAGGAATGGGACTCAGAATGTTGGGAAGCAGAGCTGGAAACAAAAAAGACTTTAGGCATACACAGAAAATACAAGAAAGAAATTGAGACAGAAACATTTATATATGACAAAACAATAGCCTCTGATATATTATTTCAAACAAGAACAAACACACAACCTAGGATGGAGAGGAAAATATAAAAAAGAAGAAACAATCTGCCCAATATGCAAACATGAAAATGAAGACCTCAACATTTCTTGCTCTACTGTCCACTACAGGAACAGAGGAACGCATGTCCAGGACTACAGGAACAGAGGAACACATGTCCAGGACTACAGGAACAGAGGAACACATGTCCAGGACTACAGGAACAGAGGAAACACATGTCCAGGACTACAGGAACAGAGGAACACATGTCCAGGACTACAGGAACAGAGGATAAACACAAATGTCCAGGACTACAGGAACAGAGGAACACATGTCCAGGACTACAGGAACAGAGGAACACATGTCCAGGACTACAGGAACAGAGGAACACATGTCCAGGACTACAGGAACAGAGGAACACATGTCCAGGACTACAGGAACAGAGGAACACATGTCCAGGACTACAGGAACAGAGGAACACATGTCCAGGACTACAGGAACAGAGGAACACATGTCCAGGACTACAGGAACAGAGGAACACATGTCCAGGACTACAGGAACAGAGGAACACATGTCCAGGACTACAGGAACAGAGGAACACATGTCCAGGACTACAGGAACAGAGGAACACATGTCCAGGACTACAGGAACAGAGGAACACATGTCCAGGACTACAGGAACAGAGGAACACATGTCCAGGACTACAGGAACAGAGGAACACATGTCCAGGACTACAGGAACAGAGGAACACATGTCCAGGACTACAGGAACAGAGGAACACATGTCCAGGACTACAGAACAGAGGAACACATGTCCAGGACTACAGGAACAGAGGAACACATGTCCAGGACTACAGGAACAGAGGAACACATGTCCAGACTACAGAACAGAGGAACACATGTCCAGGACTACAGAACAAAGGAACACATGTCCAGGACTACAGGAACAGAGGAACACATGTCCAGGACTACAGGAACAGAGGAACACATGTCCAGGACTACAGAACAGAGGAACACATGTCCAGGACTACAGAACAAAGGAACACATGTCCAGACTACAGGAACAGAGGAACACATGTCCAGGACTACAGGAACAGAGGAACACATGTCCAGGACTACAGAACAAAGGAACACATGTCCAGGACTACAGAACAAGGAACACATGTCCAGGACTACAGGAACAGAGGAACACATGTCCAGGACTACAGGAACAGAGGAACACATGTCCAGGACTACAGAACAAAGGAACACATGTCCAGGACTACAGGAACAGAGGAACACATGTCCAGGACTACAGGAACAGAGGAACACATGTCCAGGACTACAGGAACAGAGGAACACATGTCCAGGACTACAGGAACAGAGGAACACATGTCCAGGACTACAGGAACAGAGGAACACATGTCCAGGACTACAGGAACAGAGGAACACATGTCCAGGACTACAGGAACAGAGGAACACATGTCCAGGGACTACAGGAACACAGCAGGAACACATGTCCAGGACTACAGGAACAGAGGAACACATGTCCAGGACTACAGGAACAGAGGAACACATGTCCAGGACTACAGGAACAGAGGAACACATGTCCAGGACTACAGGAACAGAGGAACACATGTCCAGGACTACAGGAACAGAGGAACACATGTCCAGGACTACACAGAACAGAGGAACACATGTCCAGGACTACAGGAACAGAGGAACACATGTCCAGGACTACAGGAACAGAGGAACACATGTCCAGGACTACAGGAACAGAGGAACACATGTCCAGGACTACAGGAACAGAGGAACACATGTCCAGGACTACAGGAACAGAGGAAACCACATGTCCAGGACACCAGGAACAGACGAGAACACATGTCCAGGACTACAGGAACAGAGGAACACATGTCCAGGACTACAGGAACAGAGGAACACATGTCCAGGACTACAGGAACAGAGGAACACATGTCCAGGACTACAGGAACAGAGGAACACATGTCCAGGACTACAGGAACAGAGGAACACATGTCCAGGACTACAGGAACAGAGGAACACATGTCCAGGACTACAGGAACAGAGGAACACATGTCCAGGACTACAGGAACAGAGGAACACATGTCCAGGACTACAGGAACAGAGGAACACATGTCCAGGACTACAGGAACAGAGGAACACATGTCCAGGACTACAGGAACAGAGGAACACATGTCCAGGACTACAGGAACAGAGGAACACATGTCCAGGACTACAGGAACAGAGGAACACATGTCCAGGACTACAGGAACAGAGGAACACATGTCCAGGACTACAGGAACAGAGGAACACATGTCCAGGACTACAGGAACAGAGGAACACATGTCCAGGACTACAGGAACAGAGGAACACATGTCCAGGACTACAGGAACAGAGGAACACATGTCCAGGACTACAGGAACAGAGGAACACATGTCCAGGACTACAGGAACAGAGGAACACATGTCCAGGACTACAGGAACAGAGGAACACATGTCCAGGACTACAGGAACAGAGGAACACATGTCCAGGACTACAAGAACAGAGGAACACATGTCCAGGACTACAGGAACAGAGGAACACATGTCCAGGACTACAGGAACAGAGGAACACATGTCCAGGACTACAGGAACAGAGGAACACATGTCCAGGACTACAGGAACAGAGGAACACATGTCCAGGACTACAGGAACAGAGGAACACATGTCCAGGACTACAGGAACAGAGGAACACATGTCCAGGACTACAGGAACAGAGGAACACATGTCCAGGACTACAGGAACAGAGGAACACATGTCCAGGACTACAGGAACAGAGGAACACATGTCCAGGACTACAGGAACAGAGGAACACATGTCCAGGACTACAGGAACAGAGGAACACATGTCCAGGACTACAGGAACAGAGGAACACATGTCCAGGACTACAGGAACAGAGGAACACATGTCCAGGACTACAGGAACAGAGGAACACATGTCCAGGACTACAGGAACAGAGGAACACATGTCCAGGACTACAGGAATAGAGGAACACATGTCCAGGACTACAGGAACAGAGGAACACATGTCCAGGACTACAGGAACAGAGGAACACATGTCCAGGACTACAAGAACAGAGGAACACATGTCCAGGACTACAACAACCCTACCAGGAAAATATTTTAGGAACATTCCTTCTGTTCAACAAAAAGCAGGCCAAACAAGAGGAAACAAAGAGGACATTGTTATCGATGTGGAACAAAAGAAAAAACATTATAAAGCAGCAACAACAGTAACAAAAGCAGAAATAACAAAATAAAACAAAATAATAGAAAACAAAACCAATGGGGTGCCGTTACAGGAAGGCAACACCCCAACAACATCATCTGATCTGATCTGAGCACAGATACCAAGCCCAGACATTTCAAGTGTTATTTTCTTGACCTTGACCTGCTTCGAGGCTCTTTTACAATGGCAATCATTAGGTTTCATTCCACCGGCAGAGTAAGATTATAGAGTGTGTGCTTTTATTAGTACTGTTGTAGTATGTTAGAACTTAACCCCTTCACGCCCAGATCTTTCCTTTGCTATAAAAAAATGTATGTTGTTGTGCCATAAAATTACGGAAAGTAACTAAATAAACCAAATTAACTAGTGGATAAGGATACTAAACAGGTCACACCTATAAAAACATTGCTCATATTCATTAAAAATCATCATCTAATGGTGGTCAAATTACAATGAAAATTACGTTCTGGGCCTCAAGGGGTTAAAGAATGACAACGTAACGTGATCGTCATGAGTGAGATTGTGGGTACAATCTCAGTACAGCCTCAGTACAGCCTCGCGTACAAAGGTCACTTTCCTATGTTTATCCTTAACACTTATATGGTTTATATACTTTTATGCTTATACTTTACGCTTATATGCTTACACTTGACAAGGTTTATTTAAAGATGATAAAGCTGTAAAACCTCACTCGGAAATCTGCATTTTTCGAGAGGGAACTAAGGTTAAGGATGACGATATAATAGAATGAAAGTCCAAGCATTCTCAAGGTCAGCGTTCATGTGTGGTCCCATTTTACTACTACTCCACCTCCACTACCACAGCCCACACACCCACCACCACCGCCACCACACCACAACCACTCCCGACAACTCTATTCGCACGGCCACCGCCACCAGTGAAACCACAGCCGAGAGTCTAAACGAGGGAAGGAAAATAGGGGAAAAAAACACGCAGGAGGAGAAACATGGGAGGCTGAGGAAAGGCGGGAGGGAGGGAGAATAGAGGACTGGAGTGAAATAGAAAGGAGGAATGCGCCAACAATGCAATGAGTAGCGCCGTCATGGTCCTGATTATATGGGTCCATCGTGACGCACTCGGCTGAGGCCACGAAAAGTTAGTGCGTGCACTAAAAAATCGGGAAGCTCCCCGATTTTTGTACCCAACGCAGCGCTATCGTAAGTTGATCGTGGCGCTATCGTTATCTATGTAGCAGCTTCGTGACACTATCGTGATCGTCGTATGTCTATCGTGACGATAAAAAAACCGTTACGCCCGCCTTCATCCCTACCTTCCCCCCCTTTTTTGCATCCTCTTCCGCCTTCTCCCCCCTTTCTCATTCACCTCCACCCATCCCCGACTCCCTACCCCCTACTCCCATCACCACGTGGTGATACCACCCACCCCCGACTCCCTTCCCCCTACTCCCATCACCACGTGGTGACACCCCCTACCCCCTACTCCTATCACCACGTGGTGATACCACCCACCCCCGACACCCCACCCCCTACTCCCTCACCACATGGTGATGGGAGTCACCCACCCCCGTTTAACCACTCGCATCCCTACCACCACCAACAACGCCTTCTCCACCCCCACCCCCACCCCCGTTTCCCCACCAACACCAACACCCCCTTCTTTATCACAACACTCCCCCCGTTTTCCCCCCTTCTCCATCACCAACACCCACCCCTGTTTCTCCCTCCTTCATCTCCAGCCCTCCTTCCTTCTCCATCCCCAACATCCCCACGTGGGAGGCATGTTGCTAGTAGCTCTTGACGCTATCGTGATACGTTCATGGCACCGTCATGGCACTGTCGTGGTTGTCGTAGCTCTATCGTGACGACAAAATGACCATTAATTTTCCATTCGTGACTTATGCCCGTATTCGTAGTCACATACCGTAATTGTACGTGGTCATTGTTCACTTTTTGTCTTGTCCTAATTAAATCAATATGTCATGCCAGCTCTGTTGTGATTGCAATAGGAGTACTGTATGATTGCTCTAGTACTTTCCATGGCAGCTACAAGATCAAGTGAATAATTTTGACTGAGTAGAAATGGAACAAAATCATAGCAATTGGAGAGAACTGAAACTCGAGAAATGCCAGTGGTCGCTGGCAGTTTTAACTCAAAGGTTGGTCTACTGTGTTTTCCCTCCGCGACTAATATTTTTCATAAATCAATTTCGCGATAAATATTGATGCACCGCATCTGAATACTAAAAAAGAACGTTCTTCTGTTGTTCTAGTAAGTGTATGCATGACATGCATTACGATTGAACGTTCTAAGATAGCAATTTAATGCAAATTACTCGCCTCGAGTAGCAAAGCTTAATATATTTTTTACATGTATATTGTGGCATGTAAAATTTGGGCGATGTTCACACTGTTTTCTAAGACAGTACTGCTGCGTCTGGCAAACGCTTGTCAAAATACAATAAGCAATGCCTTGGAAAAACGAAGAATAAAGAATGCCGAAATCGGCTTGTTGCTGCGACAATGTAGGTTATAATTGTGGAGGCGACACGCCGCGGCGGGGAGTGGTGGCGGGGAGATTGTGGCGGGGAGATTGAATCAAAACATTGCTACTTCACGCGTCGACTCATTGCACTTCCAGGCTTTCTATCTGATTGATACACAATAATAACAGGAACATATGACTGCCTAGGTATAGATAACTTCTAAACATACGTTATTGACTGTATAATATCATAGAGTAACATTTACCTCGCCTCCTCAACTATAACCTACTTGGTTATTTGGTTAAATACATGTTTTACAGAATCAGGCTTCTATACAATATACATATAGAAGAAAATCGTTCTTAAAATTATACTTTTGTGTTTTAAGTGCAGTGGAATAAGCCCATATTTTTCTTTCAAGTTGACCAACTTTTCACCAAATTGTGAGTTAAAACTGCCAGCGACCACTGGCATTTCGGAGTTGCAGTTCTCTCTAATTACCACGAGCAATCATGGTATGTGACTACGAATACGAGCATTAGTCTTACAGGTATCACAACTCCATCGTGACCATCGTACGACCGTCATGACACATACTTATAGGCAGCGTGACATTTTTGCGAGGCTATCGTGGTCTGCGTTTATCGTGGAAATTTCATGATAGTGTCAATAATTAAATTGGTGGCGCTATCGTGGTTCGATTATGGAATGTGTGAAGGGAGCTTTACGCCGTGTAAACATAATGGCAGCTTTATTTACCAACTTTGGCGGTCGTTGTTCTAAAGTAAGTTTCGGATTAGCGCAGACGACAACTGGCAAGGACAGTCTGGGAGGCAAGGTGGGTGGCGAGAGAGAGAGAGAGAGAGAGAGAGAGAGAGAGAGAGAGAAGAGAGAGAGAGAGAGAGAGAGAGAGAGAGTGTTCATGAGCAAACAGCCTCAGGGCAGTGTAGTGACGATGCTCCAGGCAATCCCGACATGACAAAACCTGCATAATTGTCACGCAAGACTGGTAGAAGCCCATTCCTCACTTCCACTTCTCAAGACATTAAATATACCAAAATTGGGAGACAATTAAGGGCAATCACCTGAATGTCGGCTTTACCGTCGTACGCAGCCTAGTCCTCTGTGCCACCTTAGAGTTGATTTCTTCTTCATCAAATAAAAACATTATGGGAAAGGAAACTAGAGCAGTGCATCGAAATGTATTGTTGATAACATTACATAACTTTTGGCCAAATAAACACAATCAACATAAAAGCAATAAATCAAAGTGGCCTCATTCTGCTGCACTATTCCGTCACCGCCACACTCAAGCGCTCGCCACCCAGCCTCATCCTCACCTGTTTCAAGCAGTCTCCAACATCTTCCCCATCCCTGCACACACTTACGTACACACCCGCACACTGTTACTGTATTTGTTACATGTATTTGTTACACGTATTTACTGTTACATGTAATATGTTTATCTGTTACATGTATTTGTTATTCTCTGTTACTGTATCGCACACATAAACCCGCACGCCAGAACACACACACACAGAGACAGTCCATGGCTAACAGATACGAGAGTGATAAACTCGAACAATACCAACGCAGGGACAACCTACGTATTTTTGGGCTGAATGAGGAGGAGCAGGAGACGGAGGACGTACTGGAGGCCAAGGTCATCGAGCTGGCATCTGACATGGGAGTGACCCTGAGGCAAGAGGAAGTGTCAGTGGCTCATCGCATAGGGAGGAACAAACAACAAGGAAGAAGTCGACCTGTCATAGTAAGATTCTGTCAGAGGAAGAAAAGAAATGAAATGTTGAAAAGGAAGGCAGAGCTGAAGAAAAAACAGAGGAATGTATATATAAATGAAGATTTGACTCCACTAAGATCTGCGATGCTGAACATAGTGAAGGAGCAGCCAAGTGTGAAAAACGCAGCAACGCGGGATGGCAAGATAGTGGCTTGGCTGAAGGATGCACCAGATAGACCTCTGTATATAGAAACCCCAGATGACCTGGTGAAGATAGGTGTGTCTACCCCAGACTGGAAGAGACTCAAACTGGATCACCTCATGTGTAGACCAGAATAGGCCAGAAATGGGGCACAGCAGGCACTGCTGAATGATGTGAGTAGTGGTGAAAGCAAAATATTATCTCTACTTAGTATTAATGTATGTGGATTGAAGGGAAAATTATTATCAAAGGAACTCACTGAAGAATGTGGAAAGTATGATGTTATTTGTATGTGTGAAACCAGATGTGATGATGTGGATATGGATAATATAAATATTTGTATGGGAAAATTGGGTTTTGATATTGCATACAAAAACAGACATGTTTTAAGTAGGTATAAGTCTGGTGGATTACTTATTGCAGTCAAGAAGGACAGTAAATTACAGTGGAAAGCCTTGTCGTAGAGGTCTGTCACACTGCTATCATTGCAGGTGGATAAGAGAGCCTTGGGCTTGCAAAAACATCTGATTATTTCTTCTGTTTATGTTCCACCCAGCAATTCAAGGTATGGAAATGTTGAACATTTCAATAATATAGATAATTTCTTGCTAGATTTTTCTGTTGACTATTTTCATTTGTTGTGTGGTGATTTCAATGCCCATACAGATACTTTCCCTGACTATGTTACCCTAAATGAAGGTTTTCATGATGATGGAAATGTAATAGTTAACCAGTTATTATTAGAACTCTGTAAAAACAACCAGATATGTATATTTAATGGTAGGACAGGGGAAGATTATAGAGTTGGGAAGGCAACAACTGTCTATTCCACTGTGGTTGACTATATCATAGGATCACCATATCTTTTTAGTAGAATTCAGAATTTCAAGGTTATGGATTTTGACCCCCTGCTATCAAATGTCCACTGTGGTGTACAGCTTCAACTTAGGGATTTCCATAGATGTGATGTGATGAACAATAACCAAAATACACAAGTGCACAAAATAGATAACAGTAAGCCAGGAAAATGGAGAAATTACAAATTAGAGGAATACATTGCTAAAATAGATGTTGAAAAGCTTAATGATATTATTACGGAGGCACACGATATGTCAGTAACAGACTTAAACTCTAAGGTGAAGCATGTTCTTATAGACCCAGCACTAGAGGTGTTTCCATGTAGACCACAAAAAAGTTATGTTAAGCTCAGTAATGAGTGTAGTATGCCTGGTTATGATGCTCAGTGTTGGCAAAGCAGAAAGGACTACCATAAGGCTAGACATAAATATAATGTTACAAAAACTGATGACAATCATAATAATATGATTATCAAAAGTAAAAAATACAAGAGTGAATTAAAAAGAATAAAACAGAAGGAAAGAGAGAATGTTGTCAGAAAAATGAAAGAAAATAAGAAAAAAGATCCAAGGTTTTACAGGCAGTTGTTAAAGGGCTTCAAAGAACAAGACATACAGATATCTGTTCAAGTTTTTTATGACAATTTTAAAGGTTTACTTGATGAAGATGAAGATTACCCTAATTTACCAAATGCCATTGAAGGGATAATGCTTGATAATAACATTATACTGGATGCACCTATAACTGAATCACAAATTAAGAAATGTATTAATAAATTAAAAAATAATAAGGCAGGAGGAATTGATTGCATTGTCAATGAATACATCAAGAGCACTTGTGATTTGTTATGTCCTCTATATGTAATACTAGCCGCAAAGCCGCCCTCCGGGCGGACTTTTTGGCTAGCTCCTGCGGAGGGCTATTGGTGGGCCCACCACCTGTGTTTGGTGGGCCTTCGGCCCACCAAACACAGACTCTCCAGATAGCCCCTTCTAACTTTCCTGAAATCATGGATGTAGAAATGTATGTATTAACGCCTTACCCATCACCACACATCCATTCACTCACCCATTACCCATCACCCCCCACCCATTCACTCACCCATTATCCATCACCACACACCCATTCACTCACCCATTACCCATCACCCCCCACCTATTCCCTCACCCATCACCCATCATCCCCCACCCATTCACTCACCCATCACCCCACACCCATTACCCATCACCCCACCCATTCACTCACCCATCACCCATCACCCTACATCAAGGTTTCCTCAATTCTCGCAATCCACTTTTTTTCTTCACAATTCTCGCTAATAGGCTGCTAAAAAAAAAAGAAAAAAAAAGTGATCGGATCATCCTATAAGTCGGCTTAAAACCTTCCCCTGGTCGACCCGGCTCCAAAACTGTGCCATATGAGGGGATTCCGCCACTGGGGGCGGCACCTACCGTGGACACACAGACAGACACACACACAGGCCCGTACCGAGAGTCATGACGGTAGAGCGACGAACGACGAACGGCAGACCTTTGCTTACCATAAGAGGGGTTTGTTTTGGAAGGAAGAGCAGCGAGGAAAGTTGGTGGTCAAGGTTGAAGACATGGGTATACCCGTGTCTTCACTCAACCTTCGATGAATTTTTATTACATTCCTAATCTGGAGGGATTAAGAGATATGTAAAAAAAAAAATTGCCAATATGTATTTAAGTATAAGTATAAGATTATTAGGTATTACATATGCGGCAATAAGTGATTTTAGTGACAATAATGAAGGAGGTTCAGGATAGAGGGGTGGGTAGCGGCTTGAGCCGTCGCCATCATGAAGGTCGCTGCCAGAACCCGCCAGGACGGTTCTCTTACCGCATATGTTCACATGAGCGGTAAGAGAAACTTACGTATACACGCCTCTACTGTTAATTAACTTCATTAAATATATATTTCATCAACTTCATAGCCGATCGCAACGTTTCTGTTGATGTTTTTGATGAGTATAAGGGCAAATTCGCATTATACACTATTTTAGTCGTACTGCTGGCTACGCAGTTTGAAGCAGCACTGTTGCCACTATATTGTCGCAGGCGTGATATCTCAACCAACCTCCACTGTCGACTCTCGGTAACAAATTGAAGGTATGCCGCTCGTCGCTACCTCGCTGTTCGTCCCTCTACCGCCTTCAACTCTCGGTACGGGCCACACACTTTCGCTTATATTATTATAGATTATTTAATAAGATATTAGACACAGGCACATTGCCTGAGGAATGGTTAGTTGGCAGCATAGTTCCTATTTACAAAAATAAGGGTGATAGAAATGATGCTAATAACTATAGGGGAATTACTTTGTTAAGTTGTATGGGTAAAGTATTTACTTCTATATTGAATGATAGACTTACTGCATATTGTGATGAAAAAAACTTGATAAATGAAACTCAAACAGGGTTTAGGAAGGGCTATTCTACTGTAGATCATGTATTTGTGTTGAAATGTATTATTGATTTGTTTAGATGGAAGAAAAAGAAATTGTTTTGCTTGTTTATTGATTATAGAAAGGCTTTTGACATGGTTTGGAGAGATGGGTTGTGGTACAAACTTGTTAAAAATGGGATTACTGGTAAGGTTTATACTTTGGTTAAGAATATGTATAACTAGCCGCAAAGCCGCCCTCCGGGCGGACTTCTTGGCTAGCTCCTGCGGAAGGCTATTGGTGGGCTTCGGCCCACCACCTGTGTTTAGTGGGCCTTCGGCCCACCAAACACAGCTTTCTGGAGAGTGTGTTTGGTGGGCGGCCCACCTAACACAGACTCTCCAGATAGCCCCTTCTAACTTGCCTGAAATCATGGATGTAGAAATGTATGTATTAACGCCTTACCCATCACCCCCCACCCATTACCCATCACCTCCCACCCATTACCCATCACCACACACCCATTCACTCACCCATTACCCATCACCTCCCACCTATTCCCTCACCCATCACCCATCACCCCCCACCCCCTCACTCACCCATCACCCCACACCCATTACCCATCACCCCACCCATTACCCATCACCCTACATCAAGGTTTCCTCAATTCTCAGTTCAGTTCAGTTCAGTTGTTGGTCGGGAGTCAGGCCTTTTTCAACGGCACTCCCTGACGTGTTTTTTCTTGCTGTCTGGGTCTTTAATTTGTTTTCTTCTTTGTTTTCTCGCATCCCACATTTTTTTCTTCACAATTCTCGCTAATAGGCTGCTAAAAAAAAAGAAGAAAAAAAGTGATCCGATCATCTCATATGTGGGCTTAAAAGTTGCCCCTGGTCGAGCTGGTTCCAAAACGGTGCCATATGATGGGATTGGGACACGGGGGGTGGCACCTATCGCGGACACACACACACACACACACACACACACACACACACACACACACACACACACACAATCACACACACACACACACACACACACACACACACACACACACACACACACTTTCGCTTATATTATTATAGATAATATCAAATCATGTGTTGTTGTTAATCAAGAAGTATCAGAATTTTTTGTAAGTCAAAAAGGGGTGAGGCAAGGGGAAAATCTTTCTCCTTTACTATTTGCCATGTATATAAATGATCTTGAGGAGTACTTAATAGGTGAAAACTGTACACACTTAAACTTTAATGATGACTGGCTAGATCTTTATCTGAGGATGCTTGTACTCATGTATGCTGATGACACTGTTATTATGGGGGAGAGTGAGGAGGAGATAAACAATGCACTTAAGGCAATGGAAAATTATTGTAATCAGTGGAAAATGGAAGTTAACACTAGTAAGACAAAAGTAGTGGTATTTGGAAGGGGAAGAGCCCAGACTGAAGGCTATCACTTTAAATTTGGTAGTGAAAATGTGGAAACTGTAGGAGAATATAAGTACCTTGGAGTGTTATTGACAAGCAATGGGAGATTTAGAAAATGTCAACAGGAATGCACTGAATCAGCTACAAGAGCTATGTACAGCCTTATTGGAAAGTGTAGGAAATTTGATCTTCCTGTAGATCTTCAAATGGAGTTGTTTAGAAGTACAGTATTACCCGTACTGTTTG
Organism: Chionoecetes opilio; assembly: GCA_016584305.1. Lineage (NCBI taxonomy): Eukaryota > Metazoa > Arthropoda > Malacostraca > Decapoda > Majidae > Chionoecetes > Chionoecetes opilio. The sequence goes on along the minus strand of JACEEZ010016253.1, from coordinate 1,024,349 downwards.
TGGCTGTGAGGTGTGGGGACATACTGTAAATAGGGAAGTAGAAATTTTACATATGAAGTTTCTCAAACACATGCTTTGTGTGCAGAGAAATACATGTACTGATATTGTTTATGGGGAACTTGGGGCATATCCCATAGATATTGATGTAAAAGTTAGAATGATAAATTACTGGATTAGACTAATCACCGGAAAACCGGAAAAGTTTTCTTATGTTATGTATCAGTGTTTGCTGCACCTGGACACTGTTGGACGGTACACATCACCTTGGCTAAAGGAGATCAGATCAGTGTTAAATAACTGTGGCTTGTCAGGGGTGTGGTTGAACCAGGAAGTGACTAACCCAGTATGGTTGGCAAGAACTGTGGAACAAAGGCTTAAAGATCAATGGATTACTCTTTGGTATAGAAATCTTATGACAAAGTCTGTTTGTAGTAACTATGTATCTTTTAGGTGTATATTTGGCAGAGAGGAGTATTTAACTAAATTGAAGACCAGGAAGATACCAAAATGTGCCCAGAGAGGAAAGAATTTGTGATAAATGTGATGATGCAGCACTAGGGGATGAATACCATGTTGTCTTAGAGTGTAATAATCAGGCAATAAGTCAGCTCAGGCATGACTATATCCCAGAGTATCTGGACTAGACCAAGCAGAGAAAAAAGTATTACATTAATGCAGAGTAATAATGTTAACACATTAAATAGGATAGTATGTTTCCTGGATGTAATATTTAAAATGTTCAGATGAAAATATGCTGTTATGTATCTGTAAGATGTATTATGTTGTTTGATATGGATAATGACTTGTTGGCAATTAAGGAGCTGTGCTCCATACTTCTGTTGAAGTCTGAGCAATTAACCTTATTCAATTCAATTCACCGGCCACAGACACACCGTATGAAAACTCCGCCGCACTGAGCTCATCTTCGTTTGTGGGTACACCGTACGTCCCTCTTCTATCTTCCTTCAAGTAGGGTTGTGCGGTATCAACAAAATACTGGTATTGCCGATACCGGTTTTCGGGGATAATACCGGTACGTCCTCACACCGGTATCAGTTACGATACCGGTATACCGATACTGGTGTCAAAATACCGGTATTACCGGTATCGGTATTTATTTTTTCCTTGTCTTTTTTTACTTGTCCATTCGCAGACAATTATTAACCCCTACAGCATAGACCCAACTAAAATAAAGTTTCCTGTGGCGTCGGCCAATTTCTTTTTTTTGCAATTCTTAACCCCTACCGTACAGCCATAGACCACTGTATACCTGGACTGTTCACGCGACAATGTTTTGAAATTACAAGCTGCATAGCGGCCTGCAGGCCCGCCCGACAAAGAGATATAGTGGTATATGGACTATCATATAGACTAGCGCTTCGTGTCCTGGTGGAACGCCGACGTGAGTTTCGACAGGGGATGCTTGCAGCCTATGTTGATCTCAAGAAGGCGTTTGACTCAGTGCATCGTGAGTCACTGGGATCTTCTGCGACTTCGAGGGATTCCTGCAAGGACTATTGGTTTGATAACTGGTCTGTGTTCTGGGACAGAGAGTGCTGTGAAGTGTGGGGCAGGTGTATCCAGCTTCTTTCCTGTGAATACAGGAGTGAGGCAAGGGTGCGTCCTTGCCCCATCACTTTTCAACGCTTGTATGGACTGGGTATTGGACAAGGTTGTAGATCAAAGTGATTGTGGAGCATCCGTCGGCAACACCAAGATCACTGATCTTGTTTTTGCCGATGATGCAGTAATCTTTGCTGAGTCGCTGGAGGTCCTGGTGATGGCTGTCGAGGCGCTGCACGAGGAGGCAAAGCCTTTGGAACTTGAGGTCTCCTGGCTCAAGACCAAGGTCCAGGTATTTGGAGACTTACTAGATGAAGCAGTACAGTCTGTTCATGCGTGTGGCGAGGACATTGAGATCTTGGAAAGTTTTACATACCTTGGTAGCGCAGTCCATAATGACGGCGGGTCACGTCAAGAAGTCTTACGACGGATTGGCATAGCCCACGGTGTTATGGACTCGCTCAGCGGGAGTATTTGGCGTTGTCGGTACCTGTGCAGGAGGACAAAGATCCGGATCTTCAAGTCGCTTGTGATCCCTGTCTTACTCTATGGTTGTGAGACATGGACACTAAATAGTGACTTGAAGAGACGACTCAATGCCTTTGGTAATAAGTGTCTTCGCAGAATCATGGGGTATCGCTGGGATGATTACGTGTCAAATCAGCGATTGCACCGTGAGACTGAATCGAGGCCTATTACCTGCATAGTCCGTCAGCGCCAACTTCGGCTATATGGGCATGTGGCACGCTACCCTGAAACCGATCCTTCCCATCGGGTTGTATCTGTAAGAGACAATCCGGCGTGGAGGAGGCCAAGGGGGCGCCCACAAGGCTCGTGGCTGGGGCAAGTTGATGTTTCTTGTCGAGAGCTGCTTGGTATGGGAAAGGAGCCTGCATGGGAACTCGCGCGTGGTGACCCCCGGGAGTGGCGTCGTAGGGTGGGCGAGGCGACGCGCCCCCCGGCGTATGCCCCCAATGATTGATTGATATAAACTGGTTTATCAGTATATATGATATACTGTAATCTTCGTAAATGTTTGTTCTATAATATTATCAAATAAAAAACAGTAAAACACGCTAAAGAAATGCCATTACGAGACTATGAAGAAATATGCATGAACTTAATATTCACTTAACTCTTTGCCATTTAAAACTTTGCGAGTCAACTTTTATCATGAAGGGTATCAATAGAAGCGCAATTGTATTAGCTTTCCATTGCTATATTTCGTTATCTGATAAATGAATTAGAACCATGCATAAATTAGCGTTAAATAAATAAATAAAATCATCAATCGGGTAATTTTCCCGATTGATGAGGTTATTTATTTACTTATATATTTCGTTTCCTGATAAATTAATTAGTACCATGTATAAATTAGCGTTGCCTAAATAAATAACCTCATCTATCGGAAAAATTACCCGATTGATGATTTTATTTATTTAGTTAACGCTAATTTATGCATAGGGGTAGTTCATTTATCAGAAAACGAAATACATCAATGGAAAGCTAATAAAATTGCGCTTCTATTGATACCCTTCATGATAAAAGTTGACTGGCAACGTTTTAAATGGCGAAGAGTTGAAGTGAATATTAAGTTCATGCATATTTCTTCAGAGTCTCGTAATGGCATGTCTAGCGTGTTTTACTGTTTTTTATTTGATAATATTATAGAACAAACATTTACGAAGATTACAGTATATCATATATACTGGTAAACCAGTCTATATGATGCGTATATATATATATATATATATATATATATATATATATATATATATATATATATATATTATATATATATATATATATATATATATATATATATATATATCCGAGCGGCCCTCCGACTTCAGGGCAAGTTCAGGCCCATGTGCAACAGGCCTATATTCCGTGCGCAGCCCAGGTATACAGTGGTCTATGGTACAGCATATGTACTACGTAGACCCCCCTAAAATAAAGTTTAATCTTTATCATTGTTATAATTACATCATAACTATTATTGTTACTATCATTATTATTTTCATTATTATTGATATCCTCATTATCATTTCTAATTATTATCATTGTTGTTATAATTATTGCGATTCTTATCATCATTATTATTGATTTTATTATTACTATCATTACTGTTATTATAATTAATTAATTTCATTGCTACTATTTTCTTACTAGCATTATTGTTATAATAATAATAATATTCTTTTGATAATGTTATTACCATTATGTTCATTGAAATTTCATTATGAATACTATTATCATTATCATTTTGGGTAGTATCTAGCAGGCAACTATGAATATGATTATCATTACCATTATTACTATTACCATTATTATTATTATTATTATCATTACTATTATCATTATTGTGATTATTATTATTCTCATTATCATTATTATATGATACTAGCCGCAAAGCCGCCCTCCGGGCGAGCTTTATGGCTAGCTTCTGCGGAGGGCTATTGGTGGGCTCACCACCTGTGTTTGGTGGGCCGAAGGCCCACCAAACACAGACTCTCCAGATAGCCCCTTCTAGCTTTCCTGAAATCATGGATGTAGAAATGTATGTATTAACGCCAACCTATTCACATCACCCCCAACCCATTCACTCACCCATTACCCATCACCCCCCACCCATTCACTCACCCATTACCCACCACCCCCCACCCATTCACTCACCCATTATCCATCACCACACACCCATTCACTCACCCATTACCCATCACCCCCCATCTATTCCCTCACCCATCACCCATCACCCCCCACCCATTCACTCACCCATCACCCCACACCCATTACCCATCACCCCACCCATTCACTCACCCATTACCCATCACCGTACATCAAGGTTTCCTCAATTCTCGCAACCCACTTTTTTTTCACAATTCTCGCTAATAGGCTGCTAAAAAAAAGAAACAAAAAAGTAATCGGATCATCTCATAAATGGGCTTAAAACCTTCCCCTGCTCGAGCCGGTTCCAAAACTGTGCCATATGAGGGGATTCCGCCACAGGGGGCGGCACCTGGAGCGGACACACACACACACACACACACACACACACACACACACACACACACACACACACACACACACACACACACACACACACACACACACACACACTTTCGCTTATATTATTATAGATTAGTATTACTATTATTATAGTTATTATCATAATCATTTATAATGCTACTATTCTTATTGCTATCATTACTCATCAATAACCTTATAATTTTTATCGATAATGATATTTTACCATTTTCAATTTTTTTTCATTATTTTTTATGAATATAATTATAACTGGATTTATTGTTATTATCATTATTGCATTCATTATTATAATTATATTATTATTATCATTATCAGCCTATTATTTTTATATTCCAATGGATTCTTTAACCTCAAAAATGTATGTTTAGACACCAAGATTGTTATTCTACCTATCTTAGAAACAGAGATATGAGACGTAAAAAAATATTGATGGCCTTTTGGAAAAAGTGCCAAAAAACAAGTTTACATCCATTTATTCAAATGTCTCCATAGCTATATCTTTTTAGGATATCAAAAGGCACCATTGTGCAAAATTTGGTGCTTGTAGCAAAAAGTGCACAATGGACCCGTTTACTCACACCTAAAACACGGAATTTTGTGAAGCTTTGGATGAAATATAAGCTACTTATCACTGTACTCATATTCATTTTGCTTAAAAATGCACCATGAATGAGATATATGCAGTTTTTTGGGCCAAAATATGACGTGGCCGCGGAACCCGCTGTGATTGGTTGTGACGTAGTCAGCGCAGAAACATCCCTTCCGCTTCCTTCTCTACCCCGCTTCCTCGCCTATATAGCTGGACAAAGAGAACACACTGTTTGTTATGTGCCAATCTGCTAAAACACCACGATTAAAACACCAGAGAGTGTTCATATCTGTGTCCAAAGACAAGAAAAAAAGTAAACAGTGGTGGATGTCTACTATAGGCGTGATTCCCCTGAGGGAACACACATGTTACTCGTGTGTGTGTGTGTGTGTGTGTGTGCGTGTGACACTGTGTGTGTATATAGTACTACAGATTAGTGATTGGTGTTTGTCTGTGTATGCAGTGATGAAGTAACAAACGCCTACACACACACACATGCACACACACATACACAACACACGCGGCGTTGTGTTATTGTGACTGCTGTGGGCACGGGAAGCATCCAAAAGAACATAATAACATAAGAAAATAAGGAAGCTACAAGAGGCCGTGAGACCTACACGAGGTAGTTCCTGTAGTGATTGTGAATTTCCCCTTCATCTAGGGCCCTAGGCGATTCATTATGTACGCTTGACGAACTCATAGAAAAACAGGTATAGAGTGAGAGCGCCTTCCACCCACCCACACACACACACACACATCTGATCAAGAGCACACTGCGCCTTCCACACACACACATATGTATATATATATGTGTGTGTGTGTGTATATTTACCTAGTTGTATTTACCTAGTTGTAACATACAGGAAAAGAGCTATGCTCGTATTGTCCCGTCTCCTAATCTACTATTATCCAGCTTGCCTTTGAAGTCCTGAATACTTCTTGCATTGTGTGTGTGTGTGTGCGTGGAAGGCGCAGTGTGCTCTTGAAGGATGTGTATGTGTGTGTTGGTGGAAGGCGCTCTCATTCTACCTGTTCTTCTATGAATTCGTCTATGATGTGTGTGTATGTGTGTTGGTGTAAGGCGCTCTCATTCTACCTGTTCTATGAATTTGTCTATGATGTGTATGTATGTGTGTTGGTGTAAGGCGCTCTCATTCTACCTGTTCTTCTATGAATTCGTCTATGATGTGTATGTGTGTGTACGTGTTGGTGGAAGGCGCTCTCATTCTACCTGTTCTTCTATGAGTTCGTCTATGATGTGTGTGTGTGTGTGTGTGTGTTGGTGGAAGGCGCTCTCATTCTACCTGTTCTTCTATGAATTCGTCTATGATGTGTGTGCGTGTGTGCAGGTGGAAGGCGCTCTCATTCTACCTGTTCTTCTATGAGTTCGTCTATCTGTCTAGCTGTAGGCTACATGTCATTGTAGGTTCATTTGAGCTCTTTGTAAGGAGTTGCGATGCCTAAAGTCATCACTTGCCTGTTGTCATGGGTCACTTGTCCCTGTCTAATCACTTCTTACTTATAAACTACAACTGATGTATTCACAAACACAGTGAAAACCTACCACAAAACTTGAAGGAGGATTATTGGCCATCTTGCGGTAGTAGGGGTAATGCAAGTTAATGTTACTGTGGAGCGGCCCGCTGCGGCCGCTTGACAACTCTGCGTTATTGACGTCACAACATGGCGCCGGTCGTTTTGGGGCGCACAAATTTCCTCCACTTAAAATGGCTGTATCATCAAAAATACTGCTCACATCGAAAATTCAGCATCACTGCCCTACTATATGAGTCTTGAAGATTTCCAATCTATCGTTACCTCAAGTAGAGTAAATGGGTCCATTACATCACTAATCCGCTGGGCTATACTGGATTTTCAAGGCAGACTCAAAGAAAACGCGCGCAGCAACCCGCGTATGGTGGCAGAAACTTTCTTTTGCTCTGCCGTACACAAGTATAGCCTGGGTTCTTGCATGTTTATCTTTTGTGTATTATATTTAAATTGTTCAGAAGAATAGGAGTGCAATACCAGAGTACAGTTGGTTACTATGCATACGGGATACGCTAGCCCCGCAATTTTCAACTAGAACTCTGCCCCGCAATTTTCAACTGGAACTCGGCCCCGCAATTTTCAACTGGAACTCAGCCCCGCAATTTTCAACTAGAACTCGGCCCCGCAATTTTCAACTGGAACTCGGCCCCGCAATTTTCAACTGGAACTCAGCCCCGCAATTTTCAACTGGAACTCAGCCCTGCAATTTTCAACTGGAACTCAGCCCCGCAATTTTCAACTGGAACTCAGCCCCGCAATTTTCAACTGGAACTCAGCCCCGCAATTTTCAACTGGAACTCAGCCCCGCAATTTTCAACTGGAACTCGGCCCCGCAATTTTCAACTAGAACTCAGCCCCGCAATTTTCAACTGGAACTCGGCCCCGCAATTTTCAACTGGAACTCAGCCCCGCAATTTTCAACTAGAACTCAGCCCCGCAATTTTCAACTGGAATTCAGCCCCGCAATTTTCAACTAGAACTCAGCCCCGCAATTTTCAACTGGAACTCGGCCCCGCAATTTTCAACTGGAACTCGGCCCCGCAATTTTCAACTGGCACTCGGCCCCGCAATTTTCAACTGGAACTCGGCCCCGCAATTTTCAACTGGAACTCGGCCCCGCAATTTTCAACTGGAACTCGGCCCCGCAATTTTCAACTGGAAGGCAGCCCCCGCAATTTTCAACTGGAACTCGGCCCCGCAATTTTCAACTGGAATGCAGCCCCGTAATTTTCAACTGGAAGGCAGCCCCGTAATTTTCATCTGGAAGGCAGCCCCGTAATTTTCAACTGGAAGGCAGCCCCGTAATTTTCAACTGGAAGGCAGCCCCGTAATTTTCAACTGGAAGGCAGCCCCGCAATTTTCAACTGGAACTCGGCCCCGCAATTTTCAACTGGAAGGCAGCCCCTGCAATTTTCAACTGGAGATCAGCCCCGCAATTTTCAACTGGATATCAGCCCTGCAATTTTCAGCTGGAGATCAGCCCCGCAATTTTCAACTGGAGATCAGCCCTGCAATTTTCAACTGGAGATCAGCCCCGCAATTTTCAATTGGAGATCAGCCCTGCAATTTTCAACTGGAGATCAGCCCCGCAATTTTCAACTGGAGATCAGCCCTGCAATTTTCAAATGGAGATCAGCCCCGCAATTTTCAACTGGAGATCAGCCCTGCAATTTTCAAATGGAGATCAGCCCCGCAATTTTCAACTGGAGATCAGCCCCGCAATTTTCAACTGGAGATCAGCCCTGCAATTTTCAACTGGAGATCAGCCCTGCAATTTTCAACTGGAGATCAGCCCTGCAATTTTCAACTGGAGCTCAGCCCCGCAATTTTCAACTGGAACTCAGCCCGACGAAACCTTGGAATCCATAGGAGTCTCCGTCCCTGTGAGGTAAGTAATTCGATATAGACCTATTCTTATTATATTTACATATCATTTTAGACCGAACAAAGCACCTTAGAGCTGCTCTCAGCTACTTAATGTATAGCTGTTTATAAATGCACTCAGTAAAATATGTGTCTTCTCAAGTGGATATTAAATACAATGTTTGTGGAAAAATAACCTAAAAAGGCTGTTATATGTGAAGCAAAGTATATTGATTGAACTGTTCTTACTTGTGCTGTTGCTGTTGATTGCAGGTCAGCTTCTTGGAATGATCCAGATGAACACCGATCTACGAGTGATGTGTGGCAAGAGGCAGGAGTTTGGGATGAAGGGCAAACAACCATCACGCGACCCATTGGTAAAGTTATCACACGGACGCAATCATCAATGTATTGACAGTGCTCTGAGTGTGTGTATATCAATGATTTATGGCATGTCGATTAGAACAAATAATCTAAGTCTCGCTTCGTCTACTGTTCAATTGTTTTATTCTTTTCTAGGCTTGCGCCACCACGGGCGAGGGCCAACCATCAGAGCCGCGGAGGTCACTGCCAACAGGCACTATAGGCAAAAAAAAAAAAAAAAAAAAAAAAAAAAAAAAAAAAAAAGCTTCACCGCACGGAAAGCTGCACTGCATGAAGTCTTTATTAAATACAGATGCCCGGCTTTCAGGCTTGGCTGCGGGACGGTCATGGCTTTCAGGCTTGGCTGCGGGACGGTCGTGTCTTGCCGCGTCGACACCAACACCCGCCGAGTCCATTTGATGTAGTTTTTCTATATCATTAATGCAAGACACAAATTGAAGAACAAAAACATATATATAATATATATACATATATCTATATACATATATATATATTATATATATATATAACATATCAGATCTATATGTATTACTATGCTAATGTATTATCCTATATATATACTCCGACTATCATTTATATATATTCTATATTATATATTAGACTATAATAATAATATATATATATATATATATATATATATTGTCCTAAAATGAGACTGAAATCCTCAGCTTTCAAAAGGCGAGGGAGGCTCAGAACCCCCGATAATGCTGGGAATCACGATCTTGGCAAATGATCAGGATATTTTGGCGTAATCACGTAACAAGTTCAACACTCCGTCTGACATATTATATCTTGTCTCGGCGAATATCTGAAACAAAAACCATGTGAAGTAACGGGCGAAATTCTTGATATGAAGTTAGTTAAAGCAACCTTCTTGCATTGAAGTCATGATAACCAAAAAGAACACTTGTTAAATATTTTATTCCATAGTGCACTTATGCAACGTACACATTAATTATAATTATCAGTGAGCAATGAACACACGCCTTGTCGAGAGCTGCTTGGTATGGGAAAGGAGCCTGCATGGGAACTCGCGCGTGGTGACCCCCGGGAGTGGCGTCGTAGGGTGGGCGAGGCGACGCGCCCCCCGGCGTATGCCCCCAATGATTGATTGATTGAATGAACACAAACATTATTTAAGGATACAGTCTAGATTTTTTTCAGAATCCCTGCCAGGAGACTCACTCACTAGGTGTATTGTACATGTATATATTTGTGTTTAAAATGGTAAAGTGCAATGTCCCTGTTACTTAATAATCCTTTCTCTGCCTACTCTAAATTCCGAAAATTTATTTGAAATGGAAATTTCTTACAAAGTATCAATTAACCTTATCTCTCCACTATTATGCTCCCTTAATTAATGGGTAATTGCCATAGATTAAGGAGGTAAGCGATGCCTGACATACTTTCATTTGTACAAGTGACATTCGTCGTGTCGGCTCATTAGTCATGGTTCATGAGAGTGTGCGGTGCAGGGCGGTCACTGGTAGCTTGGCGTGGGTTCTGGCCTGTAGGAGGGCGCTGGTGCTGGGTTATAGGTGTCCTGGGGGTACTGAGCCTCGCCCTCGTAGGTCACCTCGGCCACGAAGCCTGAGTCGCCGTTCACGGTGTAGGCCACACGCTGCAGGCGGCCGTCGGGCAGCAGCACGTAGTAGGATCCCTGGGTGTCGTAGCCGTCGCGGGCCTCCTGGGCACCGAAGTCGTTGCCGGAGTACTCGTCCTTCACGTCGTAGCTGTACTCGTACTTGGGCGGCGCCTGCGAGGGAAAGAAGGTTGTAGCGAGCGTGGCAGCGACACACTGATGCAAAGCGACGGATGTTTGTGTAAGTGGGCACCCCACGTTCACAAAGGCGGCATGCCTACTTACCTCTGGAGCAGCAGCCTTGTAAGCGGGGGCGGGGGCTTGGTAGGAAGGCGTAGGGGCGCCGTAGGAGGCTGGGGCTCTGTCGGGGCGAGCGAGGGTGACGACCACGAGGGTGGACAGTAAGACAGCCTGAAAGAGGAAAAGATGAAGACTCACGTGTGACTCACGACGACACGCACACACACACGGACACGCACACACGCACGCACACGCACACGCACACGCACACGCACACGCACACACACACACACACACACACACACACACACACACACACACACACACACACACACACACACACACACACACACACACATAGCTCCCCCACATTCATGCTCTTGTTCAATAAGCCATGACCGTGATCTCCACACACTTTACATATAATGATAAGTGATGGAATGTTGAAAGGGAAGTGAAAGTAAAGTGAACCGTCAAATAGTTACTCTGGTCATGCATCATCAGGCTGACAACCTTGACGGCGCCAACCATCAGCTCGTCTCGGTAACAAACACTGGTAGTGACTCTCCTCTCAGAGTCATCGCGCCGCTGCACCAAAATACTACGCCCTCAGTGGGAATATGACATGTATATAGAGGGAGAAAAATACTGGTGTTTTGTCAAAGGTGTTTCCCGTTGGGTCTGAACAGCACGAGTCACTGAGGCGAGACAGGCTGGTTGTCCACTATGTACCTTGAGAGCCATGGTGCGTGTGGTTGAAGAAGATCTGGAGTGATGACCACGAAGGGACTGGCCGCCTTAATATACTATGGTGGGACGCCTTAGATGACGTCAAGGGGCGCCTCGGGCCGGGAGACGCTCACGCCGCCCTACATGAGTGATGAAGTAAGGCCCGATGACCTCCCATTCACGCCCTGGGCAGAAAGATGATGAAATGGTGATGGGGGAAGATAAGAATGATAGATTATAATAATGATAAAAATAACAATGAAAATATTGATGAGAGAATCCCAATCATTAAGTAAATATGGTGATGAAATGTTGATGGTTGAAAATATGAATAAATGATGATAATGATAACAATGAAAATATTGATAGTGATAAAGATAATCCTAATAATGAAGTAAATATAGTAACAATAATTAGTAATAATGATAATGATAATTGTGATGATTATAACCGTGACGTCCATCCATCCAATGGGTTCACAGCCGCTTGGGTTCCCGCCTTGCGTGTCGCGCCGGGAGGTTTGGTCTCTGGCTCGTCTTCGCATCGTGTTGGATTTTCGCATTTCATATTTTAGGATTTGCACTGTTCATTAACTACTTGCAAGATAAAGATCAATGACAAGTATCATGTCATTGTGAATTGGCTGAAATAGGGACTTCTAATCACTGTAACTGAAAACTGAATACAGATTAGTGTTCAACATGCCCGAAAGCTGCTAGGAACTCATTTTCAAGCAAATCTGTTTGTCAAAAAATATAGCAAAATTTGCAATATTTTTTGAAAAATAATTTGCTTGAAAATAGGTTCCTAGCAGTTTTCGGGCATGCTGAACACTAATCTGGAGTCAGTTTTCAGTTACAATGATTAGAAGTCCCTATTTCAGCCAATTCACAATGACATGATACTTCCAGATATTCCTTAAAAATCACAAATTAGACAAAACTTACTACAAGACATACAAATATTGGCATTGCTAGATTAATCATTACTTCAATAATGTGAGAGAGAGAGAGAGAGAGATTTGCCTTTATTTTTTTTATATGCCTTTATTTTTTTTTAAATCACGTTTTTTTTCAATAACTAAAAAACGATAGCAGATAAGTGCAACATGTATAGAGAAGTAAATATGGAGTAGATCACGGGCAAAAGTCGTACAAGGCAGATAGTCTCCGCAAACCCTTACATTCTCATTTTGCTCATCAATTTTTATCATAATTATCATTCTGTATTTTGTCAGGTCATGTAAAGACTACTATGACAACGTGTGTGTGTGTGTTTGGAGGGGGGGGTCGTGATGGGTTATGGGTGGACGTAAGCTACTCCCAGCTAATACTCAATGAGGAAAAGATAAAGGAAGAAGAATAGCTATATATAGTCGGGTATACTGTTTTTTTTTACGGTGAAAAATCCTGACCCCTTGCTGGTTACTGACTGATAGTTGATGCCGGGAGAAGGGAATACTACGCTTCTTCATAATTTCAGTTGTATTTTAACAGAGTTAACCATATCAGGTAAACATAGGCATACTTTTAAGCATAAGGAAACTTTAAGATAGAATGGAATTTTCGCCTCGTTAAAAAAATAAGACTATAGTTGGCAATTGATGTACTTTTTTTGCTCTTCATAGATTGAATGTAACGTAGGGATCCTTTCCACCGTGTTGAGCAAGGGAGAGCTATGTGGGTCAAGCGGTGGGAAATAGTGTGGAATTATTGGTTGTTGTGGAAGCGAGTCGAGTGGTTACCGTGAGGGTGTGGCGGGTCTCTGAACGACCACGTACTCTCTGGTGACTTAACCCCTTGAGGCCCAGAACGTAATTTCCTTTGTAATTTGGGTACCATTAGACGATTTTTAGTGACTATAAGGCATGTTTTATAGATATGACCTGTTTAGTATCCTTGTCGACTACCTAATTTGATATATTAAGCTACTTTTCGTAATTTTATGGTTAACAGACGATTATTTATAGCAAAGGAAAGATCTGGGCGTGAAGGGGTTATCAGAGTGGTTACGCTGATGTGGGCGAGTGACGAGTGGAGGGGTCACTTGTGTGTTGATTATAGTATCCTTATGTGCATCGGAAAGTGTTATATGAGACCAGAATACATGTGATCGTTAAGTATATAGCCAGTCCTTTGTGATATAAAAAATATATTGGATATTGGCCAGTCCTTTGTGATGTAAAATATATATATATATATATATATATATATATATATATATATATATATATATATATATATATATATATATATATATATATATATATTATATATATATATATGTATCCACAGCTCTCCTCCTCTCTCTCTCTCTCTCTCTCTCTCTCTCTCTCTCTCTCTCTCTCTCTCTCTCTCTCTCTCTCTCTCTCTCTCTCTCTCTCTCTCTCTCTCTCTCTCTCTCTCTCTCTCTCTCTCTCTCTCTCTCTCTCTCTCTCTCTCTCTCTCTCTCTCTCTCTCTCTCTCTCTCTCTCTCTCTCTCTCTCTCTCTCTCTCTCTCTCTCTCTCTCTCTCTCTGTGTCTTTTACCACCTTATCACGCAGCACAATAACACACACGCGCGCCTTCGTGAAGAGTGGGAGAGAAAAGTGGATCATTACGTGGATTGAAATAAGTGACTAGATGGTGATTGAGTAAAATATATCGAAGTTAAATCTTATTCAGTGATAATTGGCAAGAGATTATTTTTTTTCATTCATTCTTTCATTCATTTTTAGATTCAGACTTTTTTCTTTTATTTCTATAGGTGACATGATTATTTTTTATATTTTTTATTGTGTCAATCGATCAATCAATCATGTGTCACCTGTATCATAATTAACAATCTTATTTATAGCGTGAAACAAAGTATTGATTTTTAACTCTAATTATCTGTGTTATATATTCCTAAATGACTTTTTGCGACAGTATTAACAACACAAGATTTTCCAGGCGTCGGGAATGGAAGCGGCGTCTTGGGAAAGTCATCAGTGGCTCGTGTGAGAACTCTTGCCAAACACTGTTATCATCGATGTGGCGTGTTGCATGGCTATCGCTGATGACGCAAGGAATCATCAGGCTGGTAAGGGAGACAGCGCTCCTCTCACCAGATCATGCGAGTATTATCAGAAAATAGAAATCATTTAACTAGTCATGATAGAAACTAAAGCACGAAGTAACAGCAGTGAGAACTTACTTACCGACCGTTTGTACACAGCTTTTAACAGCGCACGACAAGACGGCTGCTAAAATAACACCACTAAGGATTGTTTGATTAGTGTAAATGTTATATAAAAAAAAACGAGAAATCGTTTAAATGGTTTCTTTCCTGTGTGAAAACATGAGACCGATTTGTTATTTGATTTTTGTTTGATTTGAGTTTTGTTATTTGATTTTTGTAGTCTTCCATGTCAAAGACCCATCTCTTTGTGCAGAGCGTTATAACTGAGGTCATAGTCTCTGGCATGGAGGCGTACATTCCACATACTTTCTCTAATCCTAAAGCCCGTCAACCTTGGTTTAACTCTGCTTGTTTTCATGCTGTCCGAGATAGAGAGGTGGCTCACAAACGGTACCGTAAGCATCCATCTCCTGAAACTCATGTCCTTTATATTTCTGCCCGTAATCATGCCAAATCTTTACTTCAACTTACCAAAAACTCTTTCATTCATAGAAAATGTCAAAATCTTTCTGAATCAAATTCCTCTCGTGACTTCTGGCATCTAGCTAATAACATCTCTAACAATTTTTCTTCTTCATCTTTCCCTCCTATGCTTCACCCAGATGGCTCCACAGCTGTCTCATCTACTTCTAAAGCTGAACTCTTCGCTCAAACATTTGCTAAAAATTCCACTCTGGCTGATGAAGGGCTTGTTCCTCCTTCTCCTCCACCCTTTGACTATATTATGCCTGTCATTAAGATCCTTCGGAATGATGTTTTCTTTGCCCTTTCTGGCCTAGATCCTCGGAAGGTTTACGGTCCTGACGGAGTCCCTCCTATTGTTCTCAAAAACTGTGCTTCTGTGCTTGCACCTTGCCTGGTCAAACTTTTCCGTCTTTGTCTATCTACTTCCACCTTTCCTTCTTGCTGGAAGTTTGCTCACATCCAACCTGTTCCTAAGAAGGGTGACCGTTCTAATTCTTCAAACTACCGTCCTATAGCTTTGACTTCCTGCCTTTCTAAAGTTTTTGAATCTATACTTAATAAGAAGATTCTTAAGCATCTATCTGCTCACAATCTTCTATCTGATCGTCAGTACGGTTTCCGTAAAGGGCGATCTACTGGCGATCTTCTAGCTTTCCTAACTGAATCTTGGTCATCCTCCTTTAGGGGTTTCGGTGAAACTTTTGCTGTTGCCCTTGACATATCAAAAGCTTTTGATAGAGTCTGGCACAAATCTTTAATTTCCAAACTACACTCATTCGGTTTCTATCCTTCTCTCTGTACCTTCATTTTAAGTTTCCTTTCAAACCGTTCTATTGCAGCTACTGTAGACGGACATTGTTCTTCTCCTAAATCTATCAATAGTGGTGTTCCCCAGGGTTCTGTCCTATCACCCACTCTCTTTCTATTATTTATTAATGATCTTCTAAGTCTAACTCAAAGCCCTATCCACTCCTACGCTGATGATTCTACCCTGCATTTTTCAACGTCGTTTATTAGACGTCCAACTCAACAGGAACTAAGTGATTCACGGAGAGATGCCACCGAGCGCCTAACTTCTGATCTTTCTATAATTTCTGATTTGGGCAAAGCAAACCTTGTTTTGTTCAATGCCTCAAAAACCCACTTTCTTCACCTATCTACTCGACAAAACCTACCAGATAACTATCCCCTCTTCTTCAATGACACTCAACTGTCTCCTTCTACAATGAACATTCTAGGACTATTCTTTACTAAAAATCTGAACTGGAAATCTCACATCTCATCTGTTGCTAAAACAGCTTCAAAGAAGTTAGGTGTGCTGTGGCGTCTGCGTCCTTTTTTTTCTCCCTCCCAATTGCTTGCTCTCTACAGGGGCCTTATCCGCCCATGTATGGAGTATGTCTCACATGTTTGAGGAGGATCCACTCATATAGCTCTCCTAAACAGGGTTGAGTCAAAATCTTTTCGTCTCATCAACTCCTCTCCTCTGACTGACTGTCTTCAATCCTTAAATCACCGCCGCAATGTTGCTTCTCTTGCTCTCTTCTACCGTTATTTTCATGCTCACTGCTCTTCTGAACTTCCTAACTGCATGCCTCCCCCACTCCCGCGGCCTCGCTGCACAAGACTTTCTACTCATTCTCATCTCTATTCTGTCCATCTTCCTAATGCAAGAGTTAATCAGTATCTTTACTCTTTCATCCCTTTCACTGGTAAACTCTGGAACTCTCTTCCTGTTTCAATTTTTCCACTTTCCTATGACTTAAATCTTTTCAAAAGAAGAGTAACAAGACACCTCCCGAACTAAATTGGCCTACCCCTCTGTTTTTATTTTATTCTCTTACTGTCTTCTTTATAGGGACTGGCAACTAAGCGGGCTTTGTGTTACCCATTTTTGTTGTGCCCTTGGCCAGTTCCTTGTGATGTAAAAAAAAAAAAAAAAAAAACATTATTGGTTTAAAGTGTGTGTTTAAAATGAGACCGATTTCTTAATTGAGTTTGTAGTTATTGGTTTAAAGTATGTGTTTAAAATGTGTGTTTGCTTTAAAAGAAGAATGAGAGACTGAATGTATAGTAAAAAGGTCGATGCTTCTCTGCAGGTTTAGCAATGTGAACGTTGCTACCTTATTATACTAGAATATGCCTCTTTCATTAACTCTTCGTGGTCATTAGTTATAGTTATAGTAAGACTCCAGATAGATGTTCTGTATTCATACTTTAATAAATAGTACTGTAAAGTGTGTCATGTAGGGTCCTCAATGGTAGCCCGCGGAGGGAGCTTTGTAGGAGGGGGCGGCGTGACCATAGCTCTCATCGGGGTACTGAGCCTCGCCCTCGTAGGTCACCTCGGCCACGGTACCGGAGTCGCCGTCCACGTAGTAGGTCACCTTCTGCACGCGACCGTCGGGCAGCGCCACGTAGTAAGATCCCTGGGTGTGGTAGCCGTCGCGGGTCTCGTCTTGGCCGTAGTTGTTGCCGGAGTAGTCGTCATGCACGCCATAGTTGTAGGCGTACTTGGGCGGGGACTGAGGGAGAAAGGTGGTTGTAGAGAACACATTATTTAATGCAACTTAACTGGAAGATCAAATAGCAGTTGAGTGTAGTTACACTGTTCTTATGAGGCAATAAAGGCTACTTACGACTGGGGAAGGAGCGCTGTATGAGGCATGAGGGGCCTGGTAGGATGGGGAGTCAGGGCGGGCCAGGGCGGCGACCACGAGGGCGGACAACAAAACAATCTGAAGGAAGGGGGAGGATGAGACCAATAAGTGAGCCTCATGAAGACACGCACAGACAGACATACACAAATAAACGCATGAGCAAACAGACAGACATACAGACGGCTGGACAAGAACAAGAAGGCAAGCAGGGAAAGACTTAAGGACAAACTAGATTGGCCCATTCCATTGAAGTCCATTACTGTTATCTATAGAGCGACTGGTATTCTGCAGGTTTTTTGTTACCCATTTTTTTTTCTTGGCCTGTTCCTAATGATTAGAAGAAAAGGCCCAGTTCCCTGATAGTGGTCCTTACCGCTAAGAGCTTAAGGCCTATCCTTACTTTGTCACCTGACAACCTGTACACCATGATAAACATCTAATGCGTTCTTTGTCTGGAATTCTAAGATCGTTCACTTGAGTGCCGGTAATTACGTGTTGGGGTACTGGCTCCAAGTTTAAAAAATATTTAAATATCTAGAATGGTCAAGTGTCCTGATTATATTTTCATATGAATTCTAGGAAAGTTAGTATGAAGGCAGATGAAACTTGAGGTGAAAAATGTTTGTTGTGGTAATGTGTCAATGCGTGAAGGCGTGATCTCAAGCACAAGAAATATTAGAAAAAAAAGCTTCGTTGAGGTATTCGTGACGTTCGAATAGTTAGTTATAAGGAATTCGTTGTGGTAATGTGTCAATGCGTGGAGCCGTGATGGAGCCATGCGCAGAGGGTGGCTGTGCACTACCTTGAATGTCATGGTGACTGGATGATGAGGTCTCATGTCCAAGCAGCAAGTCCAAGCAACCTTATATACTGTGATGGTCGCCGCCGCGGTGACGTCACCCGAGCAGCGGCTGACGACGCCCCTCGCTGAAGGCCAAAGTCCGCGATCCAGGCCGCCTCTTATCACTCAGAATCGAAAATGATCTATTTCCATTACTGATAATGATAACACTTGACAATACATTTTGGTGTCAAGCAAAAAAACATTTCAATTCATGTTTTATCTTTTCAAGTCATATGTGTTGATTCTAAATT
The DNA here is from genome assembly GCA_016584305.1 of Chionoecetes opilio. NCBI lineage: Eukaryota > Metazoa > Arthropoda > Malacostraca > Decapoda > Majidae > Chionoecetes > Chionoecetes opilio. The sequence goes on along the minus strand of JACEEZ010016253.1, from coordinate 1,005,418 downwards.
TGACAACATATGAGTGTAGCACGTCTCAGTTTTAAGCAATTGCTTCTAAAACTCTCGCCAAATTGTATAAAAACATAACAAACATAGAACACGGTTGGAATTAGCTTCCTTTTTGCTAGAATTTTTCCATAAAGTTACAATAATGAATTTATTACCAGTAAACACGAAACCTTTGATTTAAGATTAATTTATGTACATATTTGTGAAGTCTTGTACCTTTGGTCTTGCATCAGATTCCGGCAGCAACAGTTTAGCCTGGTTGGTCTCTATATATAGTATTATCTTTGTAACTTCTCCATTTCTTCTATTTGCTTGAGGATTCTCTCCCCATATTCATCACCGACAGTTCTGGCAATCTCTAGGAAAAACAAAGTTGTAAATGCAGAAAATGTAGTTTGAGTGGCATGTTACAACACAGATGTTCATAGATATAATTTGATAACTTCACTCACTAAAGTTTTGTGCTGGTTATATCTGAGGTTTGCCAGGAGACCACTGGACACGCCCTTGAAATCACTCCGATCTTCTCATTCTGCTTCAAATATCTTTTTTATTCATAGTTGACAAATCTGAGGCCCATTGAATGTAACTTAATTATTGGTGCCACTCATTTTGGGATATATTTCGTTGCGATACAAAAATGCAAGTTTACCATATTTCAGAGATTTGACAACTTGTTTCCTGAAGTCCTGTTTTAAAGTGGATCGTTGTTAACCCTTTTAGGCCCGGAACGTAATTTCCATTGTAATCTAGCTACCATTAGACGATTTGTAGTGAAATAAACAATCTTTCATAGATATGACCTGTTTAGTATCCTTGTCGACTAGGTAATTTGGTAAATTCAGTTAGTTTTCGTAGTTTCATGGTTAACAGACTATTTTATATAGCAAATTAAAAAAAGATCTGGGCGTGAAGGGGTTAAGACGATGTTTTCCTTCTTGACTCTTGGTTCGTTGATCATGTCGTCGAATTTTTGTGTCGACGAGTCTGGATGGCCATGCCGAACGTTTGCAATGTTGTGGTCTTGCATAGCTGTCCCACAACATAGCAAAGACATGTATTTGGTATAGCCAGTCGGGCAGAAGTTGCAGTCCGATTATTGGGCCATTGACTGCCTTAAACACACTATTGACGCTCCAAAAGTAAGGACAGAACCATATCCTGCGACCTGTGCTGAGGGTGAACTCGTGCACCCAACACAGCCTATAGGGGGAGAGATAGGCCCAACACTCTTCGTGATCAACTTTTACACCAACATAAAGTAAATACAGTTTTTCCCATGACAAGTCACTGGCCTTTAGTATTGTGCAAGTATAAACAAACCACAAATATATCAACATTTGTCTGAGGATTTTTTTGCAATTTCTGGGTCAATCACTGTAACGATTATGATGATAGCAATTTATTTGTCAATTTTTGATAACAATAATAATACTGCTAAAAATAATTATTGATAATGAAAAAAAAATATATATTCATTATAACATGAAAAATAATAGGGATAATAACTGATAAATAGTAATAATAATTGGTAATAATAATAATGATTATAATAATGAAAATAATAATAATAATTTATTAATATTTTTATCATGAGTATTACTTTTAGTGTTATTATTATGATAAGTAATAATAATAATATTATTATTATTATCATTATTTTAGTAAAGTAAGACAGATGACATAACAGCACCAGGTGGGCATGGAAGCCGTGGTCACCGTCACTGGTCAGGGCGTCGCAGCCACCTCGCCAGGCCACGCACACGGTGGCGTAACAGTGGACACCATGGAGGCAGTATGAGGTGGAGACGCCCTGAGCCGCGCGGTCTGTGTTGTCAGGTGAAGTCATACACCTAATACAATACATTTATAATATACTATATTAGAAAGAGATAGAGAGAAAAAAAAAATCCTGTCACTGTACCACACAAATATTTCTAGGTTTATCAGTAATTCATATAAACAGTCAGACAAAGTTATCACTTTGTGCCACAAAGCATTTGGAAAGTTTTCAATCGTGTGTTATGAGATGAACGATGACCGAGAAGAAAGGTGTCAGCAAAGTGGTTTGTGAACGCCACTTGGACATATAATGGCGGTAAGAGGAGGCTGGTCGTCCACTACCTTGAATGCCATGTTGACTGTGCCTGAAGAAGGCTCAAGTGATGACCAGGGTTGTTGTTGTTGTTGTTGTTGATTGCCATCCACGGATGAATGACGTGGGCCATGCAGCCATAAAGGTGGCCCACAGCACTCATGACCTTTTTTTTATTTTTATTTTCTTTTTTTTAGGAAAGTTAGAGGGGAGAGAGAGAGTGGAAGGGAAAGCAGGTGGAAACTAAGGGGGGGGGGGGGGCACTCAGTAGAGCGCATACCTCCGCCCGAATATAAAAAAGTAAAAAATATATATATATATATATATATATATATATATATATATATATATATATATATATATGCACTCAGTATGAGCGCATACCTCCGGTCGAATATTTCATCAATTGGTTGCCATGGCAACAGTTGTCAATAGATTTCATCCAAAATTAAATCACTTCTTCCTTATACCAAATAGACTTGGTATACATTTATATATTTCATTTGGTCCAAATCTATTCGTAACTTTTCGAGAAATCCTGTACACTAACAAACAGACAGACAGACAGACAGACAGACAGATCGGGGTGAAAACATAACCTCTCCAACTTCGTTGGCGGAAGTAATGAGAGAAAAAATGACAGAAACAGACTGAAATGAGAGAAAAAATGACAGAAACAGACAGAAATGAGAGAAAAAATGACAGAAACAGACTGAAATGAGAGAAAAAAATGACAGAAACAGACAGAAATGAGAGAGAAAAATGACAGAAACAGACAGAAATGAGAGAAAAAAATGACAGAAACAGACAGAAATGAGAGAAAAAATGACAGAAACAGACAGAAATGAGAGAAAAAAATGACAGAAATGAGAGAAAAAAATGACAGAAACAGACTGAAATGAGAGAAAATGAGAGAAAGACAGAAATGAGAGAAAAAAATGACAGAAACAGACAGAAATGAGAGAAAAAAATGACAGAAACAGACAGAAATGAGAGAAAAAAATGACAGAAACAGACAGAAATGAGAGAAAAAAATGACAGAAACAGACAGAAATGAGAGAAAAAAATGACAGAAACAGACAGAAATGAGAGAAAAAATGACAGAAACAGACAGAAATGAGAGAAAAAAATGACAGAAACAGACAGAAATGAGAGAAAAAAATGACAGAAACAGACAGAAATGAGAGAAAAAAATGACAGAAACAGACAGAAATGAGAAAAAAAAATGACAGAAACAGACAGAAATGAGAGAAAAAAATGACAGAAACAGACAGAAATGAGAGAAAAAATGACAGAAACAGACAGAAATGAGAGAAAAAATGACAGAAACAGACAGAAATGAGAGAAAAAAATGACAGAAACAGACAGAAATTAGAGAAAAAAATGACAGAAACAGACAGAAATGAGAGAAAAAAATGACAGAAACAGACAGAAATGAGAGAAAAAAATGACAGAAACAGACAGAAATGAGAGAAAAAAATGACAGAAACAGACAGAAATAGAAGAAAAAAATGACAGAAATGAGAGGAAAAAATGACAGAAACAGACAGAAATGAGAGAAAAAAATGACAGAAACAGACAGAAATGAGAGAAAAAAATGAAGAAACAGACAAAATGAGAGAAAAATGACAGAAACAGACAGAAATGAAAAAAAATTACAGAAACAGACAGAAATGAGAAAAAATGACAGAAACAGACTGAAACTAGGGGGGGGGTCACTCAGTAGAACGCATACCTCCGCCCGAATATTTCATCAATTATAATTATATATATATATATATATATATATATATATATATATATATATATATATTATATATATATATATATATATATATATATATATATATATATATATATATTATATATATATATATATATGCATTATGCACTCAGTATGAGCGCATACCTCCGGCCGAATATTTCATCAATTGGTTGCCATGGCAACATTTGTCAATAGATTTCATCCAAAATTAAATCAGTTCTTCCTTATACCAAATAGACTTGGTATACCGAGTTTGGTCCAAATCTATTTGTAACTTTTCGAGAAATCCTGTACACAAACAAACAGACAGACAGACAGACAGACAGACAGATCGGGGTGAAAACATAACCCCTCCAACTTCGTTGGCGGAGGTAAAAATATGAAAGACAGTAGAAGTAGATAGTTGGTGGGCAGTCCACCTTGCTGTGTCTTGTGATATATGTTTGAAGTTTTTATGCATTGTGTTTTTTAATAGGTGTTTGCATGTACTTTATGTGTCTATCTAGCTAATCATGTTCAGTTTTTAATGATATTGTGGTTCTGGTATAGTTTCCATTGTTATTAGTGTACTAGGGAAGTTCATATTGCATTTTCTGATATTTTCTTGTCTTTGTTTTAGTGTTATTAGTAAAGGATTCTCTTCATCTTCAAGTTTCTTCCATATTTTTTCGGCTCTTTTGTAGAGTCTTATGGTAATCGGTTCTGTTTTTTGTTAATTCATGTATTTCTTGTGTGTTGAGTGTGTATGGGTATCTCTGTTCTGTAGCAAATCTGAGGGCTTTGTTTTGTGTTATTTGTAGTTTGCTAATTTGTGTTTTGCTCATTGATAATGTTGGGATAGGTGGGTAGTCCAAGATTGGTAGGACCAGTGCTTTGACTAGATGTGTTTTCATTTTGATAGGCATACTTCTAAATCGGAATAGTCGTGTTAGAGCTCCAAAGGCCTTGTGTTGTCTGTCTTTTATGTGTTTTATATATCCTCTGTTGTTAATTGTGAGACCGAGTGTTTTGCCTTTCATTTGGGTGTCAAGCATTTCTTCCTCGATGAGTACTTCTTCTTCGGCCTTTGCTCCCAGTCTTATAACTGTGAATTTTATTGTATTTGTTTCTATTTTCCATTGTCGTTCGTATTTGTTTATGCGGCTGACTTCTCTCGCCGTTATTCGGTTGAGCATTTCCTTTGATTTACCCGGGTAGTGTATTATTTGAGTGATGTCGTCTGCATATGATATGTTTGTGCCCTGTATTGGGTCTGGTATGTCTCTGGTGTATGTAATGAATAGCGTCGGAGATAATACACTACCCTGGGGCACGCCGCAGCGTAGTTTAATACGACCACCTAAGTATGTGCCTATTTTAATTTTTGCCTCTCGGTCATCTAAAAATATCACAGAGTAGTTTTTCTAGTATTGTTGGGAGTTGTAATTGGAGTATTTTGTATTTTAGGCCTAGGTGCCAAACTTTGTCAAATGCTTTTGTGATATCTCGTAGTACTAAGTGACATTGTCCATTGTCTGCTTTGTTTTGAGCTATCTGTTCTGTTATAAGTGCAATGGCTTCGGTAGTTCCTCTGCCTTGGCGAAAACCGTATTGGTGCTTATTATATAAGTTATTGTCATTGAGGTGTTGTCGTAGTCTTTTGTTTATAATGCGTTCGAAAATTTTTCCAGGTACTTCTAATAATGAGATGAGCCTGTAATTTAATGCACGATGTGAATTCTTGCCTTGTTTTGGGATTAATCTGATCGTTGATTGTTTCCACATGTCGGGGAAATATCCTGCGGATAGTGTTGAATTATATATGTGACATAGTTTGATTATCGCATTATCTGGTAGGTGTTTGAGTAGCGTTTTGTTTATGCCACTTTGACCAGGACATGTCTTTTTCAAAGATTTAATGATACCTTTAATTTCTGCAGTTGTTATTTCTCTTGTTGTGTAGTGGTTCTTGTGTAGTCGAGTGTGGTCAGATGTAGGATTTGGCGTGATTCTATGTCTATTGTTATCCAAAATTTGTCTTCTGTGTTGTCGTTAGGGTCTTCATCGTCGTTTATATTGTCTACTGTGAAAACTTCCTCCCATAATAATTGTCTGTGAAGCGTCTCCTTGTCTCGTGATGTGTAAATTTTTTCGTTGTTATCGTTGAGTAAGTAGTGTGGTTCCGGATTGTTGTTCCCTGCGAGATTTTTTATTTTTCTCCAGAAAGTGGATGAGTCTTGATAGGTTGCAGCAGTTTCTGTCATTACGCTGTTCCAGTATGTGTTACTGTCTTCTGTAAGGGCATCTTGTAATGTGTATTGAAGTTGTTTATATCGTCTGTATAGGTGTATGTCCCACCCGTATGTGATTGAGTGTTGTCTTATAGCGTTGTACTGTATGATTATGTTCTGTGTGTTTTGGTTGTAAAAAGGTGTTGGAAGAGTACGGTTGTGCGTTGTGGGTATGTGGTTTTGTGCTGCTTGGAGGATTGTGTCGTACCATTTCTGAATTCCTTCGTCTATTTCTTCTAGGTTATTACTATCTTGTTGTTCGCTAACATTAATTTTGTTTGTTATTTCTTTTTGAAACCCGTCCCAGTCTGCTTGCTTGAAGCTGAGACGTGGAGTGCTTGCTGTTTGGATGGGTTTGGTACTTATTTTCATTATAATTGGAAAATGGTCACTGGTTGTTAAAGGTCCTTGTGTAATGTGGATGTTGTGATATATTTTGTAGTTTGATAAAATTATGTCAGGTGTTGTTGCCGTATTATGTGCATGGTATGTTGAAAAGTATGGGCCTATGTGTTGTAGTGTCCTGTTACTGATGAGGTGGTGTATTTGTCTACCTTTTGTGTTTGTGTGTCTGTAACCTAAGGTAGGATGGTTGGCATTTAGGTCTGTTAGCATATATACCGGTTGATTTCTGCTAAATATTTTGATGAAGTCTGGGATTGGGATGTATTGTCTTTGGGAGGTTGGTATAGGGTTGCTATGGTAATTTTTCCAGTGTTAGTTTGTATTTCTATTGCCAACATGTCTGAAATGAAGTCGTCTAAAATTTTGTGTACAACCTAGAAGTAAAATTTCTAAGAAACTTAGAAATAAACTATAGAAAAATGTATTTGGAGTTTAAATAAGTGTGAAAATTGTATATATATATTTTGGACATACCATTAAATATCTCAAAATCTATAAGAGATAATTGACTTCTGATCATGGCATTCGATAGAACACATCAACCTTAACAACTTTGATTGTTAATCTAGGCCTAGCGTAAAAAATGCTTTTTTACGCTAGGCCTAATAGTTACGGAGTAAAATACTTTTATAAGGAAACATAGGTTGAAATATATCTGTGATATTAATACCCTATTTAATAATCCCTATTAAGAGTATATATAATTAGAGGGGTAGGATATTATATACCCTTTATAGGGGTATAATAATATACCCCTAATAAGCTCCTTACAGATACTTTAATAAATGACGTGAAAATACGTGGATCTTATATATACGTAGGTTTCGTGGGTTTAAATTATTTTGTTTTGCCATTGAAATTATTAGTCCTAGAGGAAATATTAATAGGGTAACAACATACAAACCTTAAGCTTGAGGTGTTTTACCTATTGGTATAATAGGTATCTCAAAAAAGGGGTATACCTTTGATTTTCAGTAAAAAAGTCATATTTTCTTTAATAACTCGAAACCTATGAGGTTTCCAGGAAATTTCTAGGATAGAATAGATATAGAGCTTGAGCAGGCCTTTCTGATGAGCTATAGAAAAATGTATTTGGAGTTTAAATAAGTGTGAAAATTGTATATGTATATTTTGGACATACCATTAAATACCTCAAAATCTATAAGAGATAATTGACTTCTGATTATGGCATTCGATAGAACACATCAACCTTAACAACTTTGATTATATGCCTTTTTACGCTAGACTTAATAGTTACGGAGTAAAATGCTTATATATATATATATATATATATATATATATATATATATATATATATATATATATATATATATATTTTATATATATATATATATATATATATATATATCAAAAAAGGGATACCTTTGATACCTTTGATTTCAGTAAAAATCATATTTTCTTAAATAACTCGTAAACTATGAGGTTTCCAAGAAATTTCTTTGATAGACTAAAGATAGAGCTTGAGCAGGTTTTTTTTGATGAGCCATAGAAAAATGTATTTGGAGTTTAAATAAGTGTGAAAATTGTATATGTATATTTTGGACATACCATTAAATATCTCGAAATCTGTAAGAGATAATTGACTTCTGATCATGGCATTCGATAGAACACATCAACCTTAACAACTTTGATTCTATGCGTTTTTACGCTAGGCCTAATAAGTACGGAGTAAAATGCTTTTATAAGGAAACATAGGGTGAAATATATCTGTGATATTAATACCCTATTTAATAATCCCTCTTAAGAGTATATATAACTAGAGGGGTAGGATATTATATACCCTTTATAGGGGTATAATAATATACCCCTAATAATCTCTTCAGAGATACTTTAATAAATGATGTGAAAATACGTGGATCTTATATATACGTAGGTTTCGTTAGGTTAGGTTTAAATTATTTTGTTTTGCCGATGAAATTATTAGTCCTAGAGGAAACATTAATAGGGTAACAACATACAAACCTTAAGCTTGAAGTGTTTTACCTATTGGTATAATAGGTATCTCAAAAAAGGGGTATACCTTTGATTTTCAGTAAAAAAATCATATTTTCTTAAGTGTCTGTCTTAAGTGTCTTTATAGTGTCTATTAATCCAAGGCCAAGAAAGGAAGGTCAGCCAGCCTGCGCCCATAAGTTAATCCCTCTCCCTGTTCACGTTGGGTGGACGTGCTTGTGCCTTGTGTTGTGTGGCGCAGCGAGACGTCCTGCAGGTGTCGGGACGTGTGACAGGGTGGCGCTGAGGGTCGTTTAAGGGTGGCTGGGTGGCATATTAACAATACGCTCGCCTTTTCGGCAGACCCTCCAACCCCCCTCGCATTGGCGCCTCCTTCAGCCGCTCGGCTCCGCCCACTAACTCGCGAATGCCACTGTAGCCGCCTGATACTCCCAAACCTTGTGTACCGAAGAGATGATGTTAGTCTGCAAAAGAGAATATTAGATACAACTTTCCCATGTCACTCTGGCTGAATCTCTGTGAGAATCTCTGGCTGTCACTCTGAGAGAGTCTTGCTTGCCCAGTTTGTTGTGTTTCGAGATGCCATGTAGCGCGCCAAATGTACGATGTTTCCTTTTCATTTCATCCTGCTTGAAAAGACAACAGCTTCCTCCTACCTCCTGTCCTGAGAGAGAGAGAGAGAGAGAGAGAGAGAGAGAGAGAGAGAGAGAGAGAGAGAGAGAGAGAGAGAGATATGGCGCCCAGTAGCGTTTAACATAGGGCCTATGAATGGCGGTACCCTCTTATTACAGAGATCCTACAGGGTGACTCCCAACTCAAGCTCAAACTCAAGAGTGGGCGGAGCCAAGCGGCTGGAGGAGGCGCCATTGCGGGGGGTTGAAGGGTCTGCCGAAAAGGCGAGCGTATTGTTAATATGCGGCCGGGTGTTGGTGAAGAGACTACCCGCCGGTGACCCTACCGTAGATAACACTATAGTCGCCAGTCACGTGCCACTGCACTAATGTCGCCAAGCACAATATATTATGAATTTCAGCATCACTACAGACTTTTATGTACCACTGAAGAGGCATGCACAGAAGTGTATATTATGTACATCACACTACATGTCTTCAGTGGCACATAAAAGTCTGTAGTGATGCTAGAATTCGTAATATATTGTGCCTGGCGACATTAGTGTAGTGGTAAGTGACTGGCGACTATAGTGTTATCTACGGTAGTAGCAACGCAGGTAACATGGGCGTAGTTAGGCCTGGGCATTGGGGACTGTAGCCCCGAATGTTTTATGAATAGCCCCGGATCTCAAATACTTTTTTTTTTTTTTTTTTTTTTTTTTTTTTCCTCACAAAAATAAGATAAGCTCTGACTGGGGCAACATAAAATTATAGTAAAAAAACAAGATATTTGGTTAGATGTTACTTAGCGTATGCTGATGACATCCTTTTTATGAGCAGGACATGAGAGAGGTGGAGAGAACAGAGGAGATGAGAAGTGCATGACAGAGGAGACACCAACAGACCGACAGGAAAGGTGAAGAAGAGATTATCAGATGGACAACACACAGAGTTAACAGATCGAAGTGCATTTTTGTGTGTCCTTGGCCAGTCTTTTGTGATGTAAAAATATATAAAAAGTAGTTATAAAACCAAGGTTGGTCAGATTTCAGTACTGAACAAAGCATTGGGAATATACAATCTATATGACTGCTTCATCACGACAAAGCTCTCTTTTTCTTAGGGTTTTACTCCTACTGATGAAAATAAATATAATAACGAAGTTGAACCCCAACTCAGATTGTCTTAATTTTATTTTTATTTCATGTTTCGAAAGTTATCCTAAGCAAATTACCGGACCCTTTTGGTAGCGCACAGTGTCTCACATCTTATTTTCATTATACTCATAAATAAATTGAAAATTATCCTGTAAAAAATTTAAGATCTCTTGGCTGGGCTCAGCCCCCAATGGTTCAAGATCCTAAATACGCCCCTGGCGGCTATCATCCCCCAGGGCCCCGCTGCCGTGTGAGGTGTGTGTGGTGAGTGGCTTTACAAAATCATAATCAGTATGGTGAAGAAATTCTATCTTTTACTTTGAATATTTACTACACTTTAGCATTACAAAGATAGGTATTGGTTAAAGTTATAACTATTCATGTATAGGAAAGCTTAAAGTTAATGCTTATCAGCTTATGGTTTCAAAATTGTACAAAATCTCGTATACTATGCTCACAGTGGCAGTGCTGCCTATTCCATTCATTATTTGTATCAGCATTATAAGCAAAACCAATATTTAACACTAAGCGTTGGCTTCTTTTTTCACAATGGCCATTTAATTTACTAATCTTTTATCAATGTATTCTCAATGTATTCTGGCAATATTTATCACTGCAGCACCTGGCATAATACCAGCTTTCTTTTTATGCTACGTTAGCTAAGACAAAGACAACAATGCATAAGATTACAATGTTTTGTGCCCCTGAAAAATGCATCAGTATAAAATGCATATTTGACATTTATTCATGTGAGTGGTGGTTCACGTTGACGATGAATAGCTACGGAGTGAATGATAACCCCACGTTTTAACCTCCTAAAAAACTTTAAAAATTCGCATAAAAAGGATCGGCGGCAAAGGAAGGATTTTTTTTTGTAAGTATATATGTATGTCTGTAGTATGAATATAGTAGTTAGCAAGGATCGGTCTTCTACTGACCTTTAGTGTCCGAGATACATTATATAATGGGCCCGTTTCCTCTACTTGAGGTAACGATTGATTTGAAATCTTCACGCCTCATATAGTTGGGCAGTGATGTTGATTTTTCTATGTGAACAGTATTTTTGATGATACAGCCAATTTAAGTACAGGAACATTTATACGCTCTAAAACGACTGGCGCCATGTTGTGACGTCAACAGCGCAGACAACAGAGCAAAACAGCTGTGAAGCGGCCGCTACTATATGTACTACCTACTAATACACCAACTTGCATTACCCCTACTACCGCAAGATGACCAGTAATCCTCCTTCAAGTGATGTAGTAGGTATTCACTGTGTTTGTGAATATGTAAGTTGTACTTTATAAGGAAAAAATGGATAGACAGAGATAAGTGGCCCGTGACACCAGACAAGTGATGACTTCTGGGATCGGCATTCCTTATAGGGAGCTTAAATGAACCTGCAATGACATGTACAGCTAGACAGATAGACGAACTCATAGAGGAACAGGTAGAAATGTATGGCTTTCTTTCCCCACATAAGCAAAACATACACCCTTCGTCACTCTACTCACCACTACAACCTTTACTAACCATACATTTCTACCTGTTCCTCTATGAGTTCTTCTATCTGTCTAGTTATACATGTCATTGTAGGTTCATTTAAGCTCCCTATAAGGAATGCCGATCCCAGAAGTCATCACTTGTCTGGTGTCACGGGCCACTTATCTCTGTCTATCCATTTTTTCCTTATAAAGTACAACTTACATATTCACAAACACAGTGAATACCTACTACATCACTTGAAGGAGGATTACTGGTCATCTTGCGGTAGTAGGGGTAATGCAAGTTAGTAAGATTAGTTAGGTTAGTAAAATATAACTAAAATTTTACAAGGGTAGGTTAGGTTAGTAATTATTTTTTTTAGGGGGTCTCGCTATGAGGTTATTAGTGAGATTAGGTTAGGTTAGGTTATAGTGAGGTTAGATTAGTAATATTAAACATATTATATTTTTGAGGGGTCCAGGGGGGTCGTTAAGGAGGGGAGGGGGGTGAAGGGGGCATCTCCCCCCCACTTTATAATTACAGTTTAGAGGTATCTGAAGGGATCTGTGAAGGTCTGGAGGAAAAAACACTAATAAGGGCGGGAAAGGACTCTATAATTTTATCTAACTCACTGCGTGTTGTATACATAACATGAAAAACCCAGCCTGTCTCATCAATCAATCAATCATTAGGGGCATACGCCGGGGGGCGCGTCGCCTCGCCCACCCTACGACGCCACTCCCGGGGGTCACCACGCGCGAGTTCCCATGCAGGCTCCTTTCCCATACCAAGCAGCTCTCGACAAGAAACATCAACTTGCCCCAGCCACGAGCCTTGTGGGCGCCCCCTTGGCCTCCTCCACGCCGGATTGTCTCTTACAGATACAACCCGATGGGAAGGATCGGTTTCAGGGTAGCGTGCCACATGCCCATATAGCCGAAGTTTGCGCTGACGGACTATGCAGGTAATAGGCCTCGATTCAGTCTCACGGTGCAATCGCTGATTTGACACGTAATCATCCCAGCGATACCCCATGATTCTGCGAAGACACTTATTACCAAAGGCATTGATTCGTCTCTTCAAGTCACTATTTAGTGTCCATGTCTCACAACCATAGAGTAAGACAGGGATCACAAGCGACTTGAAGATCCAGATCTTTGTCCTCCTGCACAGGTACCGACAACGCCAAATACTCCCGCTGAGCGAGTCCATAACACCATGGGCTATGCCAATCCGCCGTAAGACTTCTTGACGTGACCCGCCGTCATTATGGACTGCGCTACCAAGGTATGTAAAACTTTCCAAGATCTCAATGTCCTCGCCACACGCATGAACAGACTGTACTGCTTCATCTAATAAGTCTCCAAACACCTGGACCTTGGTCTTGAGCCAGGAGACCTCAAGTCCCAAAGGCTTTGCCTCCTCGTGCAGCGCCTCGAGAGCCATCACCAGGACCTCCAGCGACTCAGCAAAGATTACTGCATCATCGGCAAAAACAAGATCAGTGATCTTGTCTCATCCCTACCTCAAAAGTCTTGCATACTGCATACCACTCCCGCAACTTATCACAGCTCAGCTAAAGCCCCACAGCTACATATAATTTGCAAGTTACTTATCCATGCACAAGCACATACATTAATAATACATCAAAATGGTCTTCACAGCAATAGTATGAATTTTCCTTCATCGAGAAATCACGCCTTGCAGACATCCACCACTGTTTCCTCTTTTTCTTGTCTTTAGGCATAGTTATGAACACATTCTCTGGAGCTTTAATTGTTATGTTTTTGCACATTGGCACAAAACAAGCATAATATGTTCTTTTTGTCTGGGACATGTTGAATGGATAGGTACTGCGGTCTGCTGAACCAAAACAAGCCGATCAGCTGATCAGGCGAGATCTGAGTCTGCGCCTACTACGTCACAACCAATCACAGCGCATTCCGTCGTGTTGTGATATTTTGGGCCAAAAAAAGCCATATATTTAATTTATGGTGCATTTCTCAGCAAAAAGAATATGAGTACAGTGATATGTAGCCTATATTGCATCCAAAACTTCATAATACTCCGTGTTTTAGGTTTGAGTAAATGGGTCCATTATGAGGGTGCACGAGACACTTAGTACGTAACATACATGGATATTACACGAGTCATCCCTGCAAAACTTTTTCATTTTCTTTTACGCTTTGTTCAAGAAGAAAACGAGCTTTCAAATGGATGGCTATAAAATAATGTAATGGCTCTGGACTTATTGAACAGCTCTATACTTAGGTTACGACACCACGCACATAATAGGCCACTGCACTGAATATTAAGATCCCGTTCCAAATGTCCATAAATCTTGATTGTATAGGTAATTTGCGGACAACTGGGTGCTAGCGACCAATATTTTATATGTTATTTAACGACTGTAAGTTACTCAGGCCCGTAAGCTCCCTTCACACATTCCATAATCGAACCACGATAGCGCCACTAATTTGATTATTGACGCTAACGTGAAATTTTACCACGATAAACGCAGACCACGATAGCCTCACAACAATGTCACGTTGCCTGTAAGTATGTGTCATGACAGTCGTAAGATGGTCACGATGAAGTCATGATAGCTGTAAGACTAAGTCATGAATGGAAAATAAACGGTCATTTTGTCGTCACGATAGAGCTACGATAACCACGACAGTGCCATGACGGTGCCATGAACGCGAATATGAACATGAATATGTATGAATATAACGCGAATATGATAGTGAACATGAATAATAGCTAAGTTAGTGTTCGCCACTTGTCTGAGGCGTTGGTGCAGAAAAAATTGGCCTGAGTGATGCGTGCGAGTACATTTGAACGGCCCGCCACCACTGCTCCACACAATGGCTGCCCTCCACCCTCCCGCCGCCGCCTGGCTTCCTCACAAGTTCACACACCTATATAAGGCCTCCTGGACCAGATTTTACCTTAATGATGACACGTGTGCATTCACAGTGTATGGCTGTCACTCTCGGTTGTGTTGAAAACTCTCCTGTAATGGTCTGGGAAGAAATACGATGGAATGAGTGGAGAGCGGGGTGAAGGGGGGATGTGCAAGTTGTCGGGAATCAGCTGACAAACCTCCACCCCTGAGCTCGACGCGTCGCGTCGTATTTTGATTCTTGTATACCAAAAACCGACACAACGGGTGGAGAAAAATTCTTGAATATGGCCCAGTATCACGAAGCTGCTACATAGATAACGATAGCGTCACGATAGACTTACGATAGCACTGCGTTGGGTACAAAATTCGGGGAGCTTCCCGATTTTTTAGTGAATGTACTAACTTTTCGTGGCCTCGGCCGAGTGCGTCACGAGCGTGAGTCACGTTCGGTCACGATGGACCCATAACCAGGACTATGACGGCGCTGCGCATTGCATTGTTGGCGCGTTCGTGGTTCCATTATGGAATGTGTGAAGGGGGCTGTACCGAGAGTCATGATGAAGGGCGAGCGACAAGCTTCGTCGACTGAGGAAGGGTAACAAAAAGGGATATTTTTCGGAACGAAGAGCAGCGACGACGGTCGAAGGTCGGCACGCACCCCCGTGTCTTCGTGCCGACCTTCGTCGCTACTCTTCGTTCCGAAAAATATCCCTTTTATGGTACCCTTCCTCAGTCGACGAAGGTTGTCGCTCGCCCTTCATTATGACTCTCGGTACGGGCCTGAGGCCCGTACCGACTCTTAAGTGTTCTTGTGTTGAATATCAGGTTTTAACTAATAAAACCAATGGTTTTGATATACTCATGTCCATATCATGAACATTGGTTTGAAGAAATAGTATTTGAAAGTATGCTATACTCCTGCATGGTCCGCAAGCCTCTAAGGAAGTATTACGTCAAAATGTTTCGGTGAATATGTGTCTCCATTGATGCTGAAAGACTATAGATGTTCGCACAAGGGTTGTATGATTTCTTATTCTATAAAAATCATGTTAACGCCATAGATAATTTCGCCATCCAACATTTTTAACATAAACACAGCCCTGCCAAAGTACGATGTTTGTATAATGTAAACAGGAGTGACGATCGCTGACGAAGCTAGTCGCTTGTGTTTACCAGTATACTATAACTGCCCCTAGCGCATGAACGTCCAGGAAACCCTTGAACACTTGCTGCTGCCGTGTCCATGCCTCCACTACCACCGTGTAGTGCTACACGCAACTCCTCTCCCTGAACGTCACCAGTCTCACCACCTTTGACCTTGTCGTACAATGACAAAAGTTGCTGTACACTCGTCTGGCAACAAACAATGAATATGGTAATAGTTGTTCATTAATTGGCAGCGAGCGAAACGAGCTGCTTCTTACCATAAGACCAGTGGAACCAAGTTTAAGCCAAAAAGTGTATAACTACTCCTAAATATTGTCGGATTGAGCTGAAATTTGACATGCAAGTAGTGCTGTCAAAATCAATGGAGGTCTGTGAAGCAAACTTTTTGCGTAAAACAAGCTCTTAATGAGTAATTAGCGTAAACTACTCCTACTTATTGTCGGATTGAGCTGAAATTTGACATGCAAGTAGTGCTGTCAAAATCAATAGGGGTCTGTGAAACAAACTTTTTACGTAGAACAAGCCCTTAATGAGTAATTAGTGTAATGAGTCAATTGGCTGGAACGTGGCTCGCTGCCACGTTCCAGCCGCAAGAACTGAGCCAAAAGCAAAGGGGCCAGAGGCTGGACGCCTATACTTGATGCATTACTCTAAATGTCTACGAGGATATAATGCTATATTGACTAAATGAAACGTTTACCGAATCGGGAATCGTATGTACAAGTTGATTTTATTGGCAGTGAGCGAAGCAAGCTGTCACTTACCATAAGTCCCGTTCGCGTAAGGGGAGTGGAACCATTCGTGAGCCAAAAAGTGTATAACTACTCCTAAATATTGTCGGATTGAGCTGAAATTTGACATGCTAGTAGTGCTGTCAAAATCAATGGGGGTCTGTACAACAAACTTTTTGCGTAGAACAAGCCCTTAATGAGTTATTAGCGTAATGATTTAATTAGTGCTAAATAAATTTGGGTTTTACAATAACAATTTATTTTTCTTATGAAGTACAAAAGTGATCCTCGCTATAGTTATTGGGTATCATATCATATCATTATGAACTAAATTTAGGTCTGTAGACTAGGTATTTTAAAAGCACTTTGACCTCGCTGCTACGGTCCAGCCGCAAGAACTGAGCCAAAAGCAAAGGGGCCAGAGGCTGGACGCCTATACTTGATGGAGAAAATAATGACTTGTACGCATATATTAATTATTGGCAGCGAGCGAAGCGAACTGCTTCTTACCATAAGACCCGTGGAACCAAGTTTAAGCCAAAAAGTGTATAACTACTCCTAAATATTGTCGGATTGAGCTAAACTTTGACATGCAAGTAGTGCTGTCAAAATCAATTGCTGTCTGTGCAACAAACTTTTTGCGTAGAACAAGCCCTTAATGAGTAATTAGCGTAAACTACTCCTAAATATTGTCGGATTGAGCTGAAATTTAACATGCAAGTAGTGCTGTCAAAATCAATGGGGGTCTGTGAAACAAACTTTTTGCGTAGAACAAGCCCTTAATGAGTAATTAGCGTAATGAGTTAATTGGCTGGAACGTGGCTCGCTGCCACGTTCCAGCCGCAAGAACTGAGCCAAAAGCAAAGGGGCCAGAGGCTGGACGCCTATACTTGATATTTTCATTTTATTGGCAGCGAGCGAAGCGAGCTGCCACTTACCATAAGACCCATTCGTGTAAGGGGAGTGGAACCATTCGTGAGCCAAAAAAGTGTATCACTTCTCCTAAATATTGTCGGATTGAGCTGAAATTTGACATGCAAGTAGTGCTGTCAAAATCAATGGGGGTCTGTGAAACAAACTTTTTGCGTAGAACAAACCCTTAATGAGTAATTAGCGTAATGATTTAATTAGTGCTAAATAAACTTCGGTTTTGCACCCGCTCGCTGCCACGTTCCAGCCTCAAGAACTGAGCCAAAAGCAAAGGGGCCAGAGGCTGGACGCCTATACTTGATATACATTCTAGACACCAATGTCACATTTGTTAAATGAATTTGAATAATCTTTTGATTTGAACAAAACTATAGAAGCATGTACAACAAATTATCTATGAAGTCCTCAAACCATGTATATTTGAGTGAGATTCACAGGCTCCAACAGGATCATAAAACTCAGTGCAATGGCCCATTGGTTGGATATTTTTCTAAATCACTTTTATTTGCTCGTTTAGCCGCAGGTGTGATCGGTGGCATGGAGAACAATGGCTCGTCGATAACACATGGACAGCAGGGCGCTCCCAGTAAGATCATTGGTTAGGGGCGTGACACTCTGTATACCAGTACTGGAGGTTCGAGTGGGGTGTTGGGCTCTGGGAGACGGTGAGGTGAGTTTGGCGCTTCATCCAGCAGTTGGTAGGCACACCTGGTGAAGGAAGACACGTGGTGAGGAAGGGGATGTGGAACAGTGGTGTCGCCAGGTATCTGTCAGTGGGGGGGGAGGGGGGGAGGCACTAGGCAAACGGAGCTCAGGGGCATTCTGATGCCATATAGAGGGGTATAAGGGCATGATTTCCAGATGATATCAGTGATGGGATTGGAGTATTTTACATAATACGACAGCCATGGCCGGTGGGGTGCACCGGATTATCATGGGGAGCACGTACCCCTCCGCAGCTACGCCACTGATGTGGAGGGACAGGATAAGGGAAGAAAATTATGAAAGGAAGATATGGAGAGAGGGTGAAGGAACTCGGTTGTACACGCCAATCCGCCTTACTTTGAGGGTCCGCGGAACCTCTGCAGATCATGCCAATACAGCCGTAGACAGGACACTGGGCCATCGCCTTCTTGTAGTCCATCACGTTATTCGAGAACTCGGCAATGTCATGTCCCCCAAACTCTGTGCTGTGACGGAGCACCAAGCGGCAGTCTGGCGAGGAGATGGAGGAGAGGAAGTGTGAAGCTCTGTAGCCATGCAGGTGCGAAGGAAAGGGAGTGATTGAATGATGCAAATGAAAGCAAGTGACAGTATACTGTACAGTAGTATGAACGATTGTGAAGGACTGATTGATAAGGGATGGAGGAGGGTAAAGACAAATGTAGTAAAGGGAGTGATTGAATGATGCAAATGAAAGCAAGTGACAGTAGTATGAACGATTGTGAAGGACTGATTGATAAGGGATGGTGAAAGGTTAAGACAAATAAAGGAAAAGGAGTTAATCAGTGATCAGTGGTAATATGTGGGCGGTATGGCAAGAAATAGAAATACAACACAACCACACACAGACTGACACAGCCCAAAGCTCACCTGTGTTGCCTTGGTCGTGCTGCTGGGCGATCCAGGTGTGGCCGGAACAGGTGAATCCCTTGTCGTCGGGGTCCGGCCTGCGGTAACCCGGCTTGTCATAGGGCAGGAGGAAGGTTCCCGAGGGACACGCTGCCGAACCCACGAACTGGGGAGAGTGAGACAAAAAATGCTTGAGTAACTTCTTTTTTTCTTTCTCGCTTTCTTTCTCTCGCTTTCTTTTTCTCGCTCTCTCTCTCTCTTTCTCTCTGATAAATGGGAAATGCATGTTAGTGTTAAAATTCGTCAATGGGAACGAACAGCCCAAAATATTATTAAGAAATGAGCTCCTTTAAAGTAATCGTCCAGACCCATTTTATCTTTGCATAATTGTTATTATGCAATACTTTGCATTATGTTGAATGTTCATTCAAAATACCTAATCCACAAAAAATAATTAATTTCCACGCCTTATTTCCCTAAAAACATGACTTTTATAAAAAGCGCGGGTAAAACAAAAGCCCCATTCCAGCCGTGGCGGGAAACTTGTTGGTGACGGCCCGTGAGGCGGACAATCTGCTTCACACAGCCCGCCTCTCCCCGGCGCACACACGTCTCCACACATATATCGTGGCCGTATAGGTCGGGAACGGGTGATAAGCTCTCTAGAAAGGCACAGCTTTCTTGCTGCACCCATAAAAGATGCAAGTATATGCCATATCGCAAAAAAAAAAAATATCAGAAACACTCAAAATTCTTCAAGTACTATATTTATTTTTGAGTTTACGTGTATTTGTATTACCGCATGGGGGGGAGGCCACCTCAGTTGACGTCACCGAGCCGTGGTGCGTCGTCTGCAAGTCGTGAGGAGCGTTTTGGAAGCTCGGGGAATTTACAGATTTTGATTGCGGATTATTTAAAAAACGGGTGACTGGATGCAAAAAGTGACAACATATTGTTGATATACTCGATAATGGCTATATTTTGACTGCATTAAATCAGGAATGATGAAATGGTCTGGACGATTACTTTAAACTTAAAACGTATAATGCGTCAAAGATCTTGGAGATACGATTGCGTTGAATTTTGTATTGTCCTAACACTGTAAAAACGCCGCGGGTACAGCTAACACAATGCTGGGCCTTACTAACAAAATGATCCTTTATGAATAGAAATGTAATAGTACGTACATCTGTATATCAACTTAGACGAACCCACATGGAGTATGCGATATATTTTTGGTCGCCACACCATACAAGTATACTACATGCTGCGAAGCCATACGCACAATCAGAATAATTATACATATGTGTTGTAGTTGTATACTCATTCACTTGCGTTGCAAACATCGTTTTTATAAACTCTAAGGTCCTTACTGAGAGAATTATTTCTTCCCCTGATGGTCAGTGGTAAGAGCGTTAGTGTGCCACTCTATGGTCCCACGTTCAATCCCCGAGCAAGGGATTTTTCATTGACAAATGCAGGTAGATACTTGACTTACTTTTCCCCTTTAACAATGGAATAAGGTCTATTTATGAGGTACCAATCTTATCCAAAAATCTGTCTCTATATGACCTACAATTTCTCTCCGGGATAGTAACAGCCGGAGATCGATTCTCCATCGCGTTATCTGACCGTGGGTGAATTACACACTACACTTAGATAATGGTACGCGTATACTTAACTCAACACACACAGACTCTAACACACACACACACATACACAGATAATAGCAAACATATACATAAGTCAACACACACACACACACACACACACACACACACACACACACACACACACACACACACACACACACACACACACACGGGTACGGGTGCTCCGTAGTGTAGGGGAAGCACGCTCGGTTCACAATCGAAAAGTCCCGGGCTCGATCCCCGGGCGGAGCGGAAACAGTTGGGTTGTTTCCTTAATACCCGAGCCCCTGTCCACCCAGCAGTGAATGGGTACCGGGTGTTAGCCGGGGGTTTGTGACCCCCCTCCCGGGGTGGTGGATTCGGCCAACACTAAAAACACTAAAGATGAATGATAAAATAAATGTTGATATGGAGACGGGGCCATACGAGCGTTGCTCAGGCCCTGTAAAATACAATTAGATGAATACACACACACACACACACACACACACACACACACACACACACACACACACACACACACACACACACACACACACACACACACACACACACACACACACACACACACACATACACTATACACACACACACTACACACACAGTAGATAATGGCACACATATACATAAGTCATCACACACACATATATTCACAACACACATGCACACACACACACACACACACACACACACACACACACACACACACACACACACAGTCCCACATTTCACTCTCAACAACAACAAAGCCACTCTCCACTCATGGCTCTCTCATTCGACCCACTCATAATTGTCCTATGAACGAGTAACCATTATTTTCCTTTTACTATGCGAGTGTTGATTTGTCCACATGCTCTAAGTACATTCCCTGTCCACCTTTCCTTCCGTACAAACAATCGGATGAACACCTGAGGAATAGGTGGAGGGGAAGAGGGGTACATGATGGGGTATGAGGCCGTGGAGGAGGGGGGGGGCGTGAGTGGCTGTCATTATTGTCATACTAGTGGTGGAGGATGAGCCTTGTAGTACTTCCAGCCGGGGTCATCAATCAGGCTGTCGTCATTGTCCAGGTAGGAGATCGTTGTGAGCAGCTGACACTCCATCTGCTGACCTATAGAAGAGAGGACGTGGTCATGGTTTATGTGAAGGCAGGAGTGGCGCGCTTTCTCCTATTGACTGAAGTAAATAGACATGCCTAGAGCTGTATTATATATATATATATATATATATATATATATATATATATATATATATATATATATATATATATATATGTGTATTTTTTTTCCATCACAAAGAACTGGCTAAGGACAAAAGAAAAGAAATAACAAAAAGCCCACTCGATTGCCAGTCCCTATTAAGAAGTCAGTAAGAGAATGTTTTGTTATGAATATGAATGGCTGCTAAGTGCTGGATATATTTAGTAAACGTTCTGACTATATATTAATTTTCGGTTCCAATTTTGATACAGTGCGTAATAAACTTTTTGTTCCTGATATTCTTTTTTCCTTCATATTTTAGTTTTTTTGGTTTTTATACGCCAGATTCGGATGGTATATGATTCTTTTAAAGAATTTTACTCTTCTTTTTATTTTCGGTTCCAATTTTGATACTGAGTAATTAACTTTTTTTCCTGATATTCTTTTTTTCCCTCATTTATATTTTTTTGTTTTTATACACCAGATTTTGGTGGTATATGACTAGCCTGGGTCAGCCTAGACCGGTCTAGACCGGCCTGGCAAACATCGCGAAAACGCGCTTATAGACATACGCATAGACCACTGTATACCTGGACTGCGCACGGAATATCGGCCTGTCGCACAAGGGGCTGAAGTCGGAGGGCCGCTCAGATTCATATATACATATACGGATCATATAGACTGGTTTATCAGTATATATGATATACTGTAATCTTCGTAAATGTTTGTTCTATAATATTATCAAATAAAAAGCAGTGAAACACGCTAAAGAAATGCCATTACGAGACTCTGAAGAAATATGCATGAACTTAATATTCACTTCAACTCTTCGCCATTTAAAACTTTGCTAGTCAACTTTTATCATGAAGAGTATCAATAGAAGCGCTATTTTATTAGCTTTCCATTGCTATATTTCTTTGTCTGATACATGAATTAGAACCATGCATAAATTAGCGTTAACTAAATAAATAAAATCATCAATCGGGTAATTTTCCCGATTGATGATGTTATTTATTTACTTATATATTTCGTTTTCTGATAAATGAATTAGTACCGTGTATAAATTAGCGTTGACTAAATAAATAACATCATCAATCGGGAAAATTACCCGATTGATGATTTTATTTATTTATTTAACGCTAATTTATGCATGGTTCTAATTAATTTATCAGATCACGAAATTTAGCAATGGAAAGCTAATAAAATTGCGCTTCTATTGATACTTTTCATTATAAAAGTTGACTCGCAAAGTTTTAAATGGCGAAGAGTTATGTGAATATTAAGTTCATGCATATTTCTTCATAGTCTCGTAATGGCATTTCTTTAGCGTGTTTTACTGTTTTTTATTTGATAATTTTATAGAACAAACATTTACGAAGATTTCAGTATATCATATATACTGATAAACCAGTCTATATGACAGTCCATAGACCACTATATCTCTTTGCTGGGCGCCCCGCAGGCCCCTATGCAGCCCCGCAATTCAAAACATTGTCGCGTGAACAGTCCAGGTATACAGTGGTCTATGACATACTCCTATTGATGTGAAAACGTCCATCACAGAAATAGAAAATATGTAAATTCATCTGTATTTCACGTTATATGCATTTTTTATGCACTTATTCTTTCTCTTTTTAGAAATAAATATGTTAAATAATATCCTGTATTAGTTAGATTTCATGTAGAACATCAAATTAATTTAAAAAAAATCGATTTAAATCAAATAAATCTGATTTAAATCAAATAAATCGGATTTTTTTTTTTTTTTAATAAAAAAAATCAACAACCCTGGTTAAACAAGAGAATTGTATTTTTTTTTATAATTAATCATAATGCATATTAAAATTTGGTTGATATCACTTTGGCTTTTTATTAACAAAAGTAACATGCACAATTCAACTTTTGGTTATAGTAGTGTGGCTTTTTGTACAGTACAACAAAAATATATATAGAATTGAGAAAAAAATAGTTCTGCTGTGAAAACAGCCACGTGGCAATTTGCTATCTAAAAGTGCCACAGTGGATTCCCCGCACCACTCATTGTGTCTCATTATGATATAATTATACTACAAGATTTTCATGTTTTTTTTTTGACAAAATTGGTGTTCATAAAGCCCATTTGCTTAATTTCCTTATTTCTCCTCTCGTTTTCGAATAATAATAAGGTTATGATTTAAATCAGTGATTTTTTTTTTAAATCATATGATTTAAATCATGATTTAAATCAGTGATTAAAATCAACTTGATTTAAATCAAACAACCCTGATATATATATATATATATATATAATATATATATATATATATATATATTATATATATATATATATATATATATATATATATATATATATATATATATATATATATATAAAATATATATATATAATATATTGCATTTGACAAATAAATTATGTTTGTGTTTGTTTGAAATTGAATCCTTTCTATTATGAACTGAAAACCTACGAAAATTCGCGTCGATACCCTGCCTGGTTACCGAGTGAACAGTGAAGTTGAAAACAGGCGCTCCGACTTTGGGGCCATTGTGCAACAGGCCGATATTCCGTGCGCCGTCCAGATTTACAGTGGTCTATGACTTTGCTTTTTAAACCTGCACGAGCTTCATAATTTGCATCGTAAACTTTTTTTGTGGTTTGCTGCGGCAAACTTTATGCCTCGAGCGTAACACAACGTTACATTTCCATATTTTATTTTTTAATAAAAAACAAATTAAGAATTTTATGTTATAGTAGTATAAATATTATATATATTAATATGAATTATAAATATTATTTAAAGATATCAATTGGAAGAGAGCGTAGCAATATGTAATTTTTGTTCTGTTTTGCAGTTTATTTAAGAGTCATTCACTTGTATTGCCACACCCCTCACTGGTGACCTGGCCGCCCCCTCGCCGGGGCCGCGCCCGGCCGCGCCCCAGCCCCCAGACCGCGGCACACGAGGTGACACCGCAGGTCAGGCCCGGTGGTGGTGCTGCTGTGTCCGTGCTCGGCCTCGCAGCACACCAGCTCAGGGAACATCCGCTCCAGGAACTCCTGTAGCTGGTGCCCGGAATGCTGCTGCACAAGGTCACGGGCCAGCGCCAGCACCTGCTGCAGCAGCCACGCCACACTGGGGTCTTCCACTGCACATTCCTCTTCCTGGTTATGTCTGCGTTCATCTTCGTACTCCTGCCACGGCCGCACCATCACGCTGCGGTACACGGAGTGGCGCCGCAGCGCCTGCCCGGCGTGGCTTCCCAAGCCATGCTCGACCTCCCAGCACATGAGCGACAGGAAGTCTTGAAGCTGGTCACCAGAGTGACGCTCCAAGAGTTCGTCTTCCCGCCGCTGTATCTGCTGCAGCAGCCACGCCAGGCGAGGGCCTTCAATGGCCTTTGGCTAAACCAAAGCACAGTCAATATCTTCACAATCTTTACTCAAACTCTCTCCTTCATTCGTCTCGGCCTCGCACTCCTGCAGCAGCTGCATGATCTCGCTGCCGAACTCAACGCCCCCCAAACGCAGCTTGTGCCCCAAACTGCTGTACACCGGGTGGTGCTGCACGTCAAGCCCTGCGGTGGTGCCGCGTCCGTGCTGCGCCTCCCAGCACACAAGCTCCAGGAACTCCTGCAGCTGGTGCGGGGAATGCCGCTGCACCAGATCATCGGCCTGCTGCACCACCTGCCGCAGCAGCCACTCCAGCCTCTGGCTTTCCCCCTCAGACTGCTCCTCGCATGTCTCCACACCTTCATCTGACTCTTTCTGGGCCTCGCTCATCAGCCTTGCCATTGCCTCAAACACCCTCGTGTCCAGCTCCTCGTCGTCGTCGTTCCCCGTGATTATATTTGTTTGTCTTACTTTCACCTCATCTTTAGGCTCAGCCTGTACAGAGATCTGCGGCGTCGTATTCGCCATCTCTTCCACCTTCACTTTCTTGTCGTCGACGCGTCTGACCGCATTTTCCACCTTCTGGTTTCCGACCAACGGGCAGCTTCCCTCCTCGGTCTTCACGCCTTCGTCGTCGGGCACATCTGCCTCATCGTTCACTTTTTCCTAAGCTACGTCGTAGATGCTTTCCTTGTCCCTCAAAGCTTCAGTCTCGCAGGCCGCGGCTGTACCGTTTTCCTCCGCTGTGAACGCTATTTTCTTTTGCTCCTCATTGTTGGGCGCGTCGACAGGGACAGGAAGGTCAGGCGCAGGAGCTTCATCGGCTGTGTTCAGATTCTCCACACTAGTGAAGACTTCTTCCTGGTATGTTCGGGGCCCATCTGCTGGCAAGTCCATGGCACAGTGCCGGTCAGGAAACACTTGTACTCGCAGAGAAACATTCAGCGGAGTAAAAGTTGATATGTCCAGTGACAGATGAATGTTGTTTCCGTGAACGATGGTTTGTTGCTGTAAACACTGAAGCAACTTTCCCGGTCTTAGAATCTTTTTACGCAGTGTTTTTTGTCCTCTCTTCACCTTGATCCTGACGAAGGTGTCTGCGTGGAGGGTGTTGACAGACTCCTGGTTCAGGGTCACCGGGCAGCCAGGGAACACCTTCACGGCGTCAAATATGTTCTTACACCGTGCAGGGTCAAGGTCCATGGTCGCCACGGGAACAAAGTGCCTCTTCTTGAAGCAACAGCAGGTGCCTGTGCGCTCAGCCATCAGGTGGATGGATGTCACGTGCTTTCCTTCAGGGAGGCGCACCGTGCAAGTCACTGTCTCTGGGTTGATCATCGTCAACGTGATAGACTTTACTTTCCAAGAAGTCTGTTGCACACCATAGGTCCTCATATTAAAGAAGTCGCTTATGCCTTTATGTTCAGCTAGGAGTTGGTACGACTCCTAACTCCTAGCTTT
The DNA here is from genome assembly GCA_016584305.1 of Chionoecetes opilio. Classification (NCBI taxonomy): domain Eukaryota; kingdom Metazoa; phylum Arthropoda; class Malacostraca; order Decapoda; family Majidae; genus Chionoecetes; species Chionoecetes opilio. The sequence continues at coordinate 978,648 of JACEEZ010016253.1, read as the reverse complement.
ACCTGATTGGCTCATCCCCATCTTGGAACCTTTCAGCTCCACCAATCAGAGTCCTTCCCTGCCTCTGCCTCCGAGCTGTGCTGAGAGAGAGAGAGAGAGAGTACTACTATATCTTGACTACTTGTCTATCCTTCCCCCCCCTGCGGTGCCCTATCCCTCCCCTCCCCCGTGGTGCCCTAACAGACCCCCCGGAGTGCAGGGAGGACCAGGAGCAGGCGGTGTCGGTGGCGTCGACAGAGGAAGTGCAGCTCAGGTGTGTGCTGGAGGCCAACCCCGCACAGTTGAGTGTCGCGGAGAGGGAGAGAGAGAGAGAGAGAGAGAGAGCCTTATCTTCAATGGAAAGACGCTGGTGCGCCAGGGCGAGGTGGAGGTGCTGGGGGTCACCTACACCTGCAGGCCGACCTTCAGAGCCCACATCGAGCGGCTCGCTAGAGAGGCTTCGGGGAAGCTGGCATCCCTGAGGAGGATGTCGTGGCTTCTTGACAGCCAGGGGTCGGAGATCCTTTACGAAGTGCAGGTTCGCTCCTCCATGGAATACGCGTGCCTTGCGGGGTGCGGCGCGGCGAACAAGCGCCTCGCTCTCCTTGACGAGGTCCAGGGTCGCGCGGTGAGGCTCCTCGGGGACAGCGGTGCCGGGCAGGAACCACGACGCCACAGCCTCCAGCAGCGCCGAGACGTGGCGAGCCTCACCGTGATGTACAAGGTGCATCACCAGCGGGAAGGAGGAAAGAAGGATGGCCGGAGGAAGAAACCTTGATGGTTATAAACTGACAGACAAGAATCAGTAACAAAAAAATACAAATCAATAGACACTAAAACAAATAAAAAAGTTTAAAAAAATACAAGACTACCCTATAAGTATTTCAAGTACTGGTTTTACTATAAGCTTTAGAAGGCAGTTTTTTTTGTTTTTCTTAAAAGTATACAAACCGTTGGCCTAATTATGGTGATGATGACTAATGTAACCGGTAACGAGTAATCATGTATCATTATGTTGGGGATGAAGGCTTCTTTGTTATAATTGGTATTAGGGATGAAGTAAAGCTTGCAACACCCTTCCTTGCATGACTATACTGTGGTCTTTTCATTATACGTATAGTGACCTGTCTTGCTGGTCAACACGGTGGATTCAGCTGCCTTGCCGGGTCGAGTAAGAGTATTTACCGATAAGTAGATGGTCATTACAAGCTGTTATGGATCTTTGTGCGGTGTGCGTTAAGACTCTGATTTATTTAAGTTGATCAGCATTGTTTCTAACCTAAGAATTAATATTTGTTATTCCTCACATTTACATATCACATTCTTGTCTTGCACTTTAGCCTCTGGGACTGTTCGGTTAACACGGAGTAACCACACGTCAATGCTGGGTTTTTTTGTTTTTTTGCATTGAAGCCTATAGCGCCAGTAGGCTATTTCTCATATGGAGGGACGTGATGGTTGGCCCTCCGCCCGTTGGTTGGCGCAGGCTGGATTTTTATAGTGACACCTGTGATGTTATAGCTGAAGGTCCGTTTTCTATGATGGTCTACCTTCAGTTTTAAGGCACCGGAATGGCCTCAATGACGTGTAATAATAGATGTCAGCACTTAATAGGACTGGTTTACGGTGACAACCAACACCTGTACTGGCGGCACCAAGAGTCAATATCAGTATTGCTAACTCACCTGCAACATGTGTAATTAACTGATTAATGATACACAAACACCTGAAGGGAAGGAGGGAAGGAATGAGGGGTGGGGTTATGTCAGGTTACTCAGCCTTGCCCCCGCAACGTCGCATGGGCTGCCATGCCAAGTGTAATGGAAGGTAGACAGACTCGTTGTTTTACCATCAAACCGCAAGCCATTCACAAAACCATGCAGCCGTATTATAAAACTATATGATTAGAAAATAGTTAATGTAATAGCTAACAGTATGACAGAGGGTCCTCGTCAGCCTGTCAACGATGAACGTGACAACACTGCAGTAATCTACCCACTCCACCCGCGAGACCAAGTTGAGGTGGTGTGATTATAAAGAATATGGGTTTTTCTCTCACTTGTTAAATCTATGGGACTGGATGACACGTTTGAAAAATCTATACTTACCCAGAGAGAGAGAGAGAGAGAGAGGGGGGGGAGAGAGAGAGAGGGGGGGAGAGAGAGAGAGGCACGAAAAAGTATATAGGAGAAAATAAGGTTGTCTCTAAGAGCGTACTCAGAAAGACTAAGCAGAGAGCGTACTTAGAGACGAAGGAATGTTCTCACACTTGTTAGATTTATGGGACTGAATGACATGTTTTCTTTCATCATCTGTTATCAGTAATAGAGTAGAAAATAAGGTTGTTTCTAAGAGCGTACTAGAGACAATGGATTTTTCCCTCACTTGTTAGTAGTCCAAGAGCATTAGGTCAAATATAACTAAAACCTAGAAAAAATTCCTAACAAGCTGATTTTTTCAGGATTCCCTCAGAATTGGGTTCTAATTAACATACTAAAAGTCCCGTGGAATTGAAGAACAGGAAAACCTTGAAATTCAGGATTGCGGCCATAATGATTATTCCATATCGATAACATTGGAAAATCAGTAACTGCATCAAGTGGTCAAACAGTGGTGTGTAATACCTGTATATATAGCTCTTTTGGCATGGGAAATTTATTTATAAACACTAAAAATCACTACAGACATTTTTAAGTGGGCAAATGTGTGACATGACATTTATTTTGGTGTAAAAAAATATAAAATGTCAGAATATTTTTTTCAGTAAATTAAAGTAAAACAACTGATAAATTGTTCATGTCAAGAAAAAAAGAATAACACTTAACGTACAACGGTGAAAAAGTTTACTAATCATACTTATTTATAGAATGTGGAAATGTATTCACAACGCCATTGTAAAAACAGGTTATGTCATAACACAAATGCTTTCAATTAACTTCATCATTACATGATTGCTGTATCCCGGTCTGTGATTCACTGGAGGTATTCACAGGAGTCTATGCAACATCATCCGAGCAACACAAAGACCTACGGGCCAGTAGTGCAGCCCGAGATGCAAGAGACTTTAAAGTTTTTGCTCAATGGCTGCGGGCCCATTCACCCTTTGCTTACACTGATTGTGAATCTCTTATATCCATCTCAACGGGCAGGGTTGCTGGGAAGGAAGTAAACTGTGATGAAGCCTATGCCATTGGCATGACTGCAGCATGTAGTCTAGATGGCAAATGTCTGGCTGATGTAAAACTTAGCCGCAAAGATCGGGTGTCCACCATATCTGGGTCAACAAACGCCATCAAAGTACGAGGACAAGATGCTGTAGTGAATCCAACACTTCTTTTCCTGCGCATAACATGTATAATCAAAGACTCCACTGAAATGGGAGAGTACTTATGCCATGAGCTGGCCCAGCAACCTCCCTCACTGTTTGATAATTATATATGTTTTTTCGCTCTTTTATGTTATTTCAGTATTATACGTATATCTCAGTACATAAAAAAGAAGTTTATCACCTAATCAAAAATATCATAAAATGCATAAAACAAGACGAGTTTATGTCACTATTTTGCTATGAATGTGGGGTTAAATTTGTGAAAGTATAACATATAGGAAAGATACAGTAACCTTTTTATGGGGGTTATGTAAGAAAGTTATAGTAGAGCTTCATATATCAGGCACGAATAGGAGACTCGCCCAGCAAAATGTAGTTGTTGTTTATAGAAAATATAGACAAATGTACTATTCAGATAGAAGATATTGTGTGTTATGTGTCCAAGTCGTCTTGATTGGTCCATTGAAAGAAGTGAGGTTGTAGCAAAGTGAAAAAAGCAGAATAAGTTTGTATACCAGAATTCAGAATTAAGCGAAAAGGAAGCTGACTTAGCAAGATACGTGTGTGTGTGTGTGGGTGTGGGTGTGGGTGTGTGTGTGTGTGTGTGTGGGTGGGTGGGTGGGTGGGTGGGTGGATGGGTGGGTGGGTGGGTGTGTCACGGGTGCGGGGAAAGTATCATTGATGACTGGATGTATAGGGGCGTAGAGGATAAATAAATCAGGTCTCCGTGATTAGTGTAAATACTTCCACGGGTGTTCCTCATCGTTGCCTTGACCTCCGCCAACACATCGAGGAGTTGCGTGTCTCTCCTGTGTTGGATGGCGGTTACTGGGTTTTTTGTGTGTGGTTTTTGTTTGTTTGGTGTGTGTGTGTGTGTGTGCGTGTGTGTGTGTGTGTGTGTGTGTGTGTGTGTGTGTGTGTGTGTGTGTTATTTTAACCAACTATCTTGATTACGCTCTGGACTCATGATCTCCCGCTATTACCCTCCCATGAATAGCATAGAGCTCATATAAACTGATCTAGACTATGGGTAATACTAGGACCTCACACACCCATTCCTTGAGGAGGAGGAGGAGGAGGAGGAGGAGGAGGAAGAGGAGGAGGAAGAGGAGGAGGAGGAGGAAGAGGAGGAGGAGGAGGAGGAGGAAGCGGAAGAGGAAGAGTAAAAGTAGGAGTAGGAGTAGGAGTAGGAGAAGGAGAAGGATGAAGATGAAGATGAAGATGAGAATGTGTCCCTATCATTTCATTTACCCGCCCATCACACAACTTTTCCCCCTTATCTTCTTTGCTTGATGGTGTTCCTATAGTCTTGGTGCTGACCGTGGTAGTTGAAGGAGGCGCAGACGGGGTTGTGCAGGCAGGCTAAGGCGCAGCGGATGATGGACAGGGTGGCGGTGGACAGGGGCGTCTTGTTGTACCTCATGTTGTTACCTGCAGGGAGTGGACATATGTGATGTGACACAATCTATACCCCCCCCTCTCTCTCTCTCTCTCTTCTCTCTCTCTCTCTCTCTCTCTCCTTCTCTCCTCTCTCTCTCTCTCTCTCTCTCTCTCTCTCTCTCTCTCTCTCTCCTCTCTCTCTCTCTCTCTCTTCTCTCTCTCACACATACACACAGTCACACACTCATTTACACACACACACACACACACACACAGTCACACACACAGTCACTAACACGTCACACACACACACACACACACACACACACACACACACACACACACACACACACACACACACACACACACACAGTCACACACACAGTCACTAACACGTCACACACACACACACACACACACACACACACACACACACACACACACACACACACACACACACACACACACACACACACACACACACACACACACACACACACACACACACGAGGTAATGATTGCATTTTATTTCACTAGATTTATAGCTTTAGTAAATCATCGGTTCTCTGCCTTTTTTTCTTGTTCATTTGAGATTTATGCATTCCTTGGTTTGTCTCTGTCTGTATGAAAAATAGTTAGCGTGGCTGCAGGAGGTCCGTTATTTTATTTATTTTTTATTTATTTGTATATATAAGATTTCATTTACTGTTATATTTATCATTATCATCATCATTATTTTTTTTTTTGTCGTTGGCAGCTTCTATGCTTGACATTCGGATTTTTTTCTCCTAAACACCGATTTTTCCTTAGGAGAACATATCTTTTCTGACGTTCATGCGTATTACTATTTTTTACCGCAATACGTGTCAGATACAAGGAATGTTTGAACCCTTGACTCTTGAACGTAATGCTTTATTTATTTGGTTCTGGAGACTTGGCTGAAGCGTCAATAGGTGGTGGCGGCAGACTGATTGTGCAGCCGGCGGCATATTCCCGTTATCTGGAACAGTATGTCGCACTTACTCTTGAACACGTCACGTTACATTACTTTAGGTTACGGTAGGTTAGGTGAGGTTAGGTGAAAGTGGAGAAGCAGTGGATACTTTGTGTGGGAATCACAATGAGGGTATATATATTCGAGAAAATCCTATGGTTAGTTTCGAAGCTACAGCCAAGCGTCTTTCACCGGAGTCCACATAGCCATATAACCTGGGCATAGACCACTGTATACCTGGACTGTTCACGCGACAATGTTTTGAATTGCGGGGCTGCATAGGGGCCTGCGGGGCGCCCGACAAAAAGATATAGTGGTCTATGGACTATCATATAGACTGGTTTATCAGTATATATGATATACTGTAATCTTCGTAAATGTTTGTTCTATAATATTATCTAATAAAAAACAGTAAAACACGCTAAAGAAATGCCATTACGAGACTATGAAGAAATATGCATGAACTTAATATTCCCTTAACTCTTCGCCATTTAAAACTTTGCGAGTCAACTTTTATAATGAAGAGTATCAATAGAAGCGCAATTTATTTACTTATATATTTCGTTTTCTGATAAATGAATTAGTACCGTGTATAAATTAGCGTTGACTAAATAAATAACATCATCAATCGGGAAAATTACCCGATTGATGATTTTATTTATTTAGTTAACGTTAATTTATGCATGGTTCTAATTAATTTATCAGATAACGAAATATAGCAATGGAAAGCTAATAAAATTGCGCTTCTATTGATACTCTTCATTATAACAGTTGACTCGCAAAGTTTTAAATGGCGAAGAGTTAAGTTCATGCACATTTCTTCATAGTCTCGTAATGGCATTTCTTTAGCGTGTTTTACTGTTTTTTATTTGATAATATTATAGAACAAACATTTACGAAGATTACAGTATATCATATATACTGATAAACCAGTCTATATGATCCGTATATATATATATATATATATATATATATATATATATATATATATATATATATATATATATATATATATATATATGAATCCGAGCGGCCCTCCGATTTCAGCCCCTTGTGCGACAGGCCGATATTCCGTGCGCAGTCCAGGTATACAGTGGTCTATGAACCTGGGGAATATGCCAGCCGGCGAGGTGGACGAGTGTCGCGTGTTCCTGTTTATTTAATGGGAAAGATCATTAGTAAGGTCGCATGTAGGACAAGCCATTTATTTCTTCCTACTTATTCTTTCTATTCTTTTTCTTCCTTTTTCTCTGCTCTTCCTTTTTGTCACTTATGTGCAGCCCAGTGCGTGGCCGTCGCGTTGTCTAGATTTCACTTAGCGGCTTTTATTGATGAAGAAGTTGAAATTGTCATGATGAGATAACATTGAGTGAAGCATGACCTCATTAGTGGTTGGTAATAATAACGGTAAAACAGGATAACAAGCTAATAGGACACAAAATAAATATACAATGGGCAGCAGCGTGGGTGGTGTGTGTGGGTATCTGCCATTTCCTCACATGATATACACATGATAATTATGCAGTGTTCCCTTTTTGGTTTAGCAAGCTGAAATTGTATAGTTCATGCTTAATATATATATATATATATATATATATATATATATATATATATATATATATATATATATATATATATATATATATATATATATATATATATATATTTTTTTTTTGACGTTTGAGCCTATAGCGCCTGTAGGCCATTATTTTCCTTCCTCATGTGTCGTTCATGCAGTCGTGTTACTGACTTATAATGAACTACTCATGGTGACCTGCATAGCCATGGTGAGGGAGAGTGTGATGGTGCTACATACGGGACAAGATGAATTAACCCCTTCACGCCCAGATCTTTCCTTGGCTATAAAAAATCGTCTGTTGTTAGCCATAAAATTACGAAAAGTAACTGAATATACTAAATTATTTAGTCGACAAGGATACTAAACAGGTCATATCTATAAACTATTGCTTATATCCACTATAAATTGTCTAATGGTACCCAAATTACGATGGAAATTACGTTCTGGGCCTCAAGGGGTTAATGACGGAAATAGAGAAAAGTACAAACTAAAACACTCTTATTTATATTATGACCGCAGGCTGATCAACCTTTTGGACTCACACTTGGAAAAAACCCATTGCAAACACAAGTAGCATTATAAAAGACGGAAGATGTAATTCGCACGTGCTCTAGTAAGTACCACGCTGTTAGTATTGAGTTGGTTAAGGCGTTGGAAGGAACCTCAAACTTCTAATAGCATGGAACACAAAATTTAAGTATATAGGCCTACACTCTCATAATCTATAGAATGCAGTGCCGAATATGCTTCCAGAGAGAGAGAGAGAGAGAGAGAGAGAGAGAGAGAGAGAGAGAGAGAGAGAGAGAGAGAGAGAGAGAGAGGAGAGAGAGAGAGAATAATATACTTATATTTACCTGTTGTTCTCCAGTGTAAGGAATCTTGCTGGGAAGGAGGGAAGAGGAGGAAGAGAGGGAGGAAGAGCAGGGTGGAGTCTACAGCGGAGGAAAATCGAAGCATTGTTGACATTATCACACATGCATTAGAAAGAAATAAAAGAACAAAAATAGAAAACAAATCACTAAAACTAGAATGTAGGAGAGTAGTAAATAATCCCAAAGTTGTTATGGTAGTGAAGTATGGGTGTGGGAGAGAAGGTGTTGAGGCGGCGGTGAGGGCGTGGTGGGTGGACAGGACGGCGGTTGTGGATGGAATGGCGTCTATAGGAAAGTGTGGCGAGGGTGGTGGTGGTGGCGGTGGCGAGGGTGGTGGTGGTGGTGAGGGTGGTGGTGGTGGTGGCGAGGGTGGTGGTTGTGATAGGGTAGGTGAGGGGACGGGGTGATCAATGGTTAGCTTTGACTATTTCTATATACATAAGGAGAGAGATAGCATGAAAAAGGGAATTTTTCTTTCTCGTTGCATGGAATAAATTTAGATAAACTGCTGCCTCATTTTTTACGTATTACGTTATATTAGGGTGGTCAGTGAAGGCTTGGCAAACATGTAACAAGGCAGGGATGTAGGTAAACAATGTCATCTGACAGAATCATTGGTGCGTAAAACGTGTACTTCTCCCCCAGCTTCCCTCTACTACAGTGCTTCTTAACCTTTCTGCCACCACGCCCCCTTTAGTAGTGGGTCTTTACCTCCATGCCCCCCCCCCCCCCCTTCACTTCTTCAACCAAGATGTTTCAAAATAATCCTGAATCGGAAAGAAAAACTGAAAAATGCGTGTTTTTAACACTTATATTGTGCGCATAATTATTTATTAACACCTTGCATATACCCACCAGATTTAGTTAGATCACGTTTGAAGGCCGCTGCAGCCAGAAGCTACGCGTTATTATAATAATAATGGTAATAATAACAATAATAATAATAGTAAAAATAATAAAAAATACTATTGCATAAGAATCTACGGAGTTAGTGAAACATGGCGTCACCGCAGAGGTTCTTCACCCGTACTTGCTTCTCTTGCGACGCTCACCCTCGCGAGCGAGCTTCATGTTAAAGCGAAGGCCGAGCTTCAAGTTAAATACTTGACAGTTCTTCCTTTTTCACTCTTGGCTCCCGGCCCCCTCGGTAATTACCCACGCCCCCAGGGACTCCCCCCCATAGGTTAAACGCTGCTCTACTACATATGTAGTGGTATGTAATTTAAGATTACATAAGTCTATCTAAAAATAAGATAGAAAACCAAAGTGTAGCAGAAAACGAGCACTATAAAAGAGCAACTAATATATTTTTTGTTATCAGTTTCTGACTCTTGACACCTTGTAGAGATGAAGAAGAGGATGGCCATTCCTTCTCAACCCCTCTGTCCATCTCCTCCATGTCTCTCATCTCTCTCCTTAACCTCGTTTTTTCTCTTCTGTCACCGTTCCTTCTCTTCACTCCACTCCCCATCTCGGTCACCCAGCCTCCCTCCCTCTCCCTTCCTTGTCTCTCTCGTACTAATTGGAGAGTCACCAAGAGGACAGGTGAGGGGATCTGCGTGTAGCCCTGACCTGCTGACCAGCCGGAGTAGGGCAGTCACCTCAAGGAGGGTGATTAGGCAGTGGCCGTCATCCTAACGACGACTTTCCACGTCTTCAACAACCTCTCTGCCTCCTCCTCCTCCTCCTCCTTCTCTTCCACTTAAGTTTGGATTGGTCGTTTCATGTCCAGGAACAACTGTTTTCTGGTTTTCTTTCTAGAGGTTATGGAACTCTCTCTTAGCTCTCTCTCTCTCTCTTAGCTCTCTCTCTCTCTCTCTCTCTCTCTCTCTCTCTCTCTCTCTCTCTCTCTCTCTCTCTCTCTCTCTCTCTCTCTCTCTCTCTCTCTCTCTCTCTCTCTCTCTCTCTCTCTCTCTAGCTAATTATTAATGGCAGTGACAGACAGACAGACAGACACGCTCACTACTATCATCACTCGTATATCTCCTACTCAATTTTTTTTCCTTTTACACCACTCTTTGTCCCCCCGCCGCAGCCGCCCTACCAATCCCCTCCTAGCGGCCCACCTGTTAGTCCTAGATCAGTTGACTTTTAATGTTAAGTTAAATGATAGATAGTCAGTTAATCTTGGGTGAGTCTTTACCTATAATCAAGGCTGCGTGTATACTGATAACGTTTAAGCTTCCGACATTTTCCTCTATAAGTGATTGCCAATGATAAGGTACAGATATATTGGGTGTGTTTTATATTAATGGAATTGTTAAGAGTATTGATAGCCTTTTATCGCAATCACTGTCATTTGCAAGAGGAGGAGGATTTGGAAATAGTATGATATAAATGGTATGTTATTTGGCATTTAGCAAAAAATATTATCGAAAGGTCAGTTTAAAGAGAGAGAGAGAGAGAGAGAGCGAGAGAGCGAGCGAGCGAGAGAGAGAAGAGAGAGAGAGAGAGAGAGAGAGAGAGAGAGAGAGAGAGAGAGACACCTTATTTTTTACTGCCAAGACGGATTTAACAAGTTTTTTTGTTTTTTTGTAATTGTATTCAACGATGGACCTTTCTCCCTCCTTTCCTTCCTCTCCATTTCAATTTTTCCTTCAATCACCTATTCCAATTTTTCTCCTTTTTTCATAATTATTACCCATCCACCCATTCATAACTATATCCTCACTTTACTATTTTGTTCTTTCCTTTCCTTGTTCCTTTCTTTATCTTTCCTTCCTTTTACTTTCTCATTGTCTGGTATTCGTTTCTTCATCTCCCTTTTTCCTGACTTTTATCTGTATTGACCTTTTTTTCTATCTATCTTTTACCCTCGTCCTTTCATTCTTCCTTTCTCTCATGACTTCATCTCTTTTTTTATTCCTTGTCTTCATGTACTTCCTTCTTTTCTTGCTGCTTCCCCTTCTTCTCCTTCATAATGTATACTATTGTAAACAGTATCTCAGCTGAAACGACTACAAAACAGACGAGATTCACTTTTTTTTATCCTATTCGAGAGAGAGAGAGAGAGAGA
>JACEEZ010016253.1:955000-962500 GCA_016584305.1 Chionoecetes opilio | reverse complement strand
TAGACACACACACACAACCATCACAAATCACAAACACAACACACACACACACACACACACACACACACACACACAACACACAACACACACACACACACACACACCACACACACACACACAAACACAACACACACACACACACACACACACACACACACACACACCACAACACACACACACCACACACACACACACACACAAAAGAAACAGCACAATGGCACAATAAACATAGAGTGGAACAGAGCTCTTCCTCAATGTCAAAGGAGGCTGGCTAACTGTACTTTTTTTCGTATATTGCGATCTTTAGGTTTTTTATCCTTTATCTATTAATGTCTAACAGTCATAGCACAGACACAACCATCACCCCACACACAAAACACACAAACACACACACACACACACACACAGACACACACACACACACACACACACACACACAGGAAACATGTGGAGAGATGTTGTGGGTATGTAAGGTGAATGTAGAGGGTGGATGAAGAGCTGCTTCCTCAAGTGTTGCTAAAGGCGGCGTCACACTAGCACTTTTTCCGTCTAGTTAGACGATCTCCGTTGGTTTTTTCTCGCTCTGACTAGTTAGTCCGTCTGAATCAGTCAGTCTGAGTCAGACGATCATGATCGTCTTGATATGGAAAGTTGAAGTCAACTTTCATAGTCAAATCAAAATCCATAGTGATTACTTTAAAGATATTCGATATAAATTAGTAATATTTTGCAAATTATAATTCAATACATTTGAAAGTATTAAAAATATTCAAGTGACTATTGTACATGTAGATACATTTAAAAGCCAGTTTTATATAACAGCCAACAGTCTCTCGCATGACTCGATTGTTCTTCTTCTTCTTCTTTTTGTGACCTTTTCTGTTTAGTATCGCTTTGTAGGTCGTCTGTCAAGCTCGTTGTGTTTCTTTTTCAAGACATACTCAAAATTTGTTTCTCACTCTTCAAGACTTCAACTTAAGATTATAGACGAAATGCTGTGGACACGTAGCTCAGAAGAATTTCTCGTTGAATGCATACGCGTGGCCACCCAAGCTTGTCTCTGGGAACACGGATGAGACTTGTACACCAAGAAGGCCTTGATATTCTAGATCTTATCTAGGTCTTATTATATCTAGGTCGATATTAGGTCTACTATTGATGAATAATACACATAATTAAGTGTATACCAGCAGTAGCTTGCCCTGGCGTCGGAGCCATGTTTGTTTACAGTCGAAGGAACAGCTGACTGGTAGTGCAGGCGAACGATTGTGTGTGTGTCACGTGACGGCTTGCAGTCAGAAAATTGTTAGTTGTTAGAAAATTGCTGAAAAAACTAGACGGAAAAAGTGCTAGTGTGACGCCGCCTTTAGGTGGTTCCAGGCCCACCACGAGCACAAGGTTCCCTCCGCAGACACCCTCCGGGGCTGGCTTACCGGCACGTCACAAGGGCGCCACGAGGAACCCTTGGCTATAAGGGAACCACTCTTGTTTCAACATAATTATTTCATAGTTAATCATGCATCTGATAAAGAGATGATTGATAAATACACATTATCATTACTACAAAATAAAAAAATAAAAAAGTAGACTATCCTCTACTAGTAGTATCACCTACTGCCCTAACGGGATTCGAACCCGTGACTTCTGCTTTCCAGAGCAGCCGTGTTACCACTACACCATAGGGCCAACATCAAAGGTTATGTGGTATTGAAACTATTTCCGCATACTTTTTCATTTTTTTTTTTTTTATTTACGTTGGAGCCTAATGTAATTGTGGACGCCGATGAGCCACGCAGGAAACCCCGGGACAAGATTACTAGACTAGCTATCATTAACAGTCTACAGGTCTTGCCCTGGGACACCATTTTTAATCGCAACTGCAGAGACTCGGAGGTAAGAGCTACAGAGGAGGTGGAGGAGGAGCGTGAGATTTGTTTATCATATCTTCTTTTCGTGCCAATGACTATCACACACGCACCTCTTCCATGTTCCCAAAAGTCACTTCCGGTGGTCTTTGATTTAGGGAGAAAACAAAAGAAGAATGAATGACCCCCTTACCCCCTTCCCCCTCGCCTTCCCTTCCCCCTCCCCTTACCCCTTCCCCCTTCCCCCTCCCCTGCCCCTTCCCCCTCCCATTCCCCTTTCCCCTCCCCTTCTCATCACTCTAAAATATCCCGTCTTCCATTCTACCTTTTTCTTTCTTCCTTCCTCTATTTTTTTTCCATCCATTAAGTGAATGGATGGCTTATTAGCGACCGCAGAGAAGAGACAAAGATGGGGAGGGAGGTTCAATTTGTGAGAGATGAGGCGGCGAGGGGGAGAGAGGATGAGAGAGACGAGGGAGGGGAGAGGAGGGGAGAGAGAGAGAGGAGTGGTAGGAGGGAAAAATTGACGAGGAGAGAGAGAGAGAGAGAGAGAGAGAGAGAGAGGAGAGAGAGAGAGAGAGAGAGAGAGAGAGAGAGGAAGGAAGTGATGGGAAAATTGACATGATGAGAGAGAGAGAGAGAGAGGAGAGAGAGAGAGAGCGAGAGAGGAGAGAGAGGAGAGAGAGAGAGAGGAGAGAGGAGAGATGAGAGAGAGAGAGAGAGGAGAGAGAGAGGATTGAAGGATAGGGATTTCATATAGTTGATGATGGAGAAGGAAGACAGAGAGAGGGAGAAGGCAGGAAAGGGTATAGGAGGATAATTCAGTGATGGGGGTGGTAATGTAGTAATAAATGGAGGGATAGACAGAAGGAAAAGGGGAAGAGGGGAGGAAGTAGACTTTAATGGTGATGATAATGATGGTAGTGATGGTGATGAGAGTGATAGTTAAATATTTGAAACTTTTTTTCTTCAAATGTTTAACTCCCTCGCATCACCATCACTACCATAATTATCTTCACCATTATATCTAATTCCTCCCCTCTTCCCCTTTTCAGTTTAGTTAGGATCAGACTCAATGCCTAAAACAGATAGACAGACATACAGACTGACTGAAAGATAAGACAGCAAGGTGGAGTCTGTTATCTTGAGCAACACTCTCTTAAGTCACCGCTGGAATAAATTGTTTGTTTGTCTGAATCGAGTCTTTCGTCCTCGTATTTGTAAGCCCTTCACGCCCACATCTTTCCTTTGCTATATAAAATCGTCTCTTGTTAGCCATAAACATTATGAAAAGTAACGAAATTAAACCCAAATTAGTTAGTGGACAACAATACTAAACAAGTCATATCTATAGTATATTGCTTATATCCACTAAAAATCGTCTTATGTTTAGTCAAATTAGAATGGAAATTACGTTCTGGGTCTCAAGGGGTTAAAGTTTGAATGTGACAGGCTTGACCTTGACCACCACCACCACCACTTTGACCCACGGGTGAAGAATGACCTTGAAAAACAGATAAGGTCACTAACAATTATATTATAGGCAAGCTAATCATCATAGTTATACCGATCATTATAGTATTACCGATCATTATAGTATTACCGATCATTATAGTTATGTCAATCATATAGATATGTCAATCATTAGTTATGCCAGTCATTATACTTTTGTCAATTATTATAGTTAAACCAATCATTATTATACCAATCGTAGTAATTAGTTATGCCAATCATTATAGTCATACCAAACATTATAGTTAAACCAATCATTATTATACCAATCATAGTAATTAGTTATGCCAATCATTATAGTCATACCAATCCTTAGTCATACCAATCATTATAGTTATCCCAACCATTATAGTTATCCCAACCATTATAGTTATCCCAACCATTATAGTTATCCCAACCATTATAGTTATCCCAACCATTATAGTTATCCCAACCATTATAGCTATCCCAATCATTATAGTTATCCCTATCATTATAGTTATCCCAATCATTATAGTTATCCCAATCATTATAGTTATCCCAATCATTATAGTTATACCGCAGACCTGTTTGCACTGTCTATAGTTCAGTATGATAACAGACAACATATACAGAGGCAATAAGAGCCATCACTCCTATGTACTTCTTTAACATGGATACACAAACAAAAGACTAGAACACCAATTTATGAATACAAAAAAATAATGTTACCCAATACGAAAAGAACTACAAAGAACAACCGGTACAATACAGGCTATAGGAACACAGGTGACAAAAGATATAGAGAAAATAAAATACTAGAAACAATAAACACATGATAGAAGAAAGAGAGAAAAAAAAGTTACCCCTTTATTTATGTTCCAGGGATTCAAATGTCACTCGAATACGATTAAAAGAATCACCCGAGACTCTTCCCCTTTCTTTATCCCTTTTCCCTGCCTCCCCCCTTCTACCTTACCCTTCATAGCAAAAAAAAAATAGCAAAACAGACACAGGGATTCAACCTTTAAGTATTGTATTCATAAACGTGTAAATCTTTCCTTTCCATCTTGTCCCTGTCATTCTGAGCCCTCTTAGCACCCTTCTCCCTCCCCTTCTCCCTTCTCTCCCTCTCCCTTCCCTCCTCTCCCTTCCCTCTCTCCCTCTCCCTTCCCTCTCTCCCTCTCCCCTTCTCTCCCTTCCCTCCCTCTCCCTTTCTTCGTCTCAAAATAATGTTACGCTAAGACACAGTAATTAGGATACAAGGATAATGAGAGTTTCCGTACACTTTTAATTACTCACGCGCACCCTTCTCGGTCCCCTATAGATTATGCATCACTCTGTAGCAGGAAAAGGGTCACTCTCACCCTTATTGACGGGGGTGTCAAGGGTCAAAGGGCGGGAAGGTGGGTGTGAGGGATACGTGCTTTTTGGCGATTACTGTTGGTCGTTTTTCTTTTGTTTTATTGTGTCACACGTAATCTCGTGGGTGAGCTAGGCCGTCTCTCTCTCTCTCTCTCTCTCTCTCTCTCTCTCTCCTCTTCTCTCTCTCTCTCTCTCTCTCTCTCTCTCTCTCTCTCTCTCTCTCTCTCTCTCTCTCCAAGTTTCTGGAGAGGCGGAGGGAAAGGATGGAGGGAATTTAATTGCTGTCCATTTTTCTTCGTCGAGTTCTCCGTTTTTCGACATTCATCAGGAGACTGAGTTAAGACGGGTCTCTCTCTCTCTCTCTCTCTCTCTCTCTCTCTCTCTCTCTCTCTCTCTCTCTCTCTCTCTCTCTCTCTCTCTCTCTCTCTCTCTGTCTGTCTGTATCTAGCTGTCTGTATCTAGCTCTCCTCTCTCTCTGGCTGTCTCTCTCCTCTCTCTCTCTCTCTCTCTCCTCTCTTCTCTCTCTCTCTCTCCTCTCTCTCTCTCTCTCCTCTCTCTCTCTCTCTCTACTCTCTCTCTCTCTCTCTCTCTCTTCTCTCTCTCTCTCTCTCTCTCTCTCTCTCTCTGTCGTCTTATCTAGCTGTCTCTCTCTTATCTCGGCTGTCTGTCTGTCTGTATCTAGCTGTCTGTATCAGCTGTCTCTCTCTCTATCTCTGGCTGTCTGTCTGTCTGTATCTAGCTGTCTGTATCTAGCTGTCTCTCTCTCTCTCTGGCTGCTGTCTGTCTGATCTAGCTGTCTGTATCTAGCTGTCTCTCTCTCTCTCTCGGCTGTCGTCTGTCTGTATCTACTCTCTCTCTCTCTGGCTGTCTCTCTCTCTCTCTCTCTCTCTCTTTCTCTATCTTCTCTCTCTTCCTCTCTCTTCTCACTCTCCCCTTCTGTCGTCTGTATCTAGCTGTCTGTACTAGCTGTCTCTTTCTCTATCTCTGGCTGTCTGTCTGTCTGTATCTAGCTGTCTCTATCTCTCTCTCTCTATCTCTGGCTGTCTGTCTGTCTGTATGTAGCTGTCTTTCTCTATCTCTCTCTCTCTCTCTCTCTGGCTGTCTGTCTGTATGTAGCTGTCTTTCTCTATCTCTCTCTCTCTCTCTCTCTGGCTGTCTGTCTGTGTATCTAGCTGTCTCTCGATCTCTTTCTCTCTCTGGCTGTCTGTCTGTCTGTATCTAGCTGTCTCTATATATCTCTCTCTCTGGCTGTCTGTCTGTCTGTATCTAGCTGTCTCTCTATCTCTATCTCTCTCTCTCTGGCTGTCTGTCTGTCTGTATCTAGCTGTCTCTCTATCTCTATCTCTCTCTCTCTCTGGCTGTCTGTCTGTCTGTATCTAGCTGTCTGTATCTAGCTCTGTCTCTCTCTCTCTCTCTCTCTCTCTCTCTCTCTCTCTCTCTCTCTCTCTCTCTCTCTCTCTCTCTCTCTCTCTCTCTCTCTCTCTCTCTCTCTCTCTCTCTCTCTCTCTCTCTCTCTCTCTCTCTCTCTACTGTCTACAGGTAACTTCTTCCTCCTCATCGAACAACTAGGTCCTGAAAGTCTATTAGCTGTTTGTCATAGCCTTTGCAATCCTTTATAAAATACATAGTACCTCTCCCACTACCTTAATGTGTACCTTAATGAATGTGTTAAATTTGTAACTTTTTTGTCTGCTGTAACTTTTTGTAATGTATAATTTTACTTAATTTAATATGTAATGTTCTTTTATTTGTGTAGTACGTATACGTATTATGCCCTTCAAGCACCCTCTCCTCCTCCTCCTCCTCCTCCTCCTCCTCCTCCCCTTGATACGTTGGGGTGTAAGGGAGGGGGAGGAAGAGCTGTTGGGGGGAGGGGGTAATACAAGTTGGGTTTCGGGGGTAAGACTCCAGACTGTTCGGGTAATGCGTTCGGGATGTGTCGGGTAATCGGATGAAGCTTCCATTAACTGATTATTATGTTCAGTGACGTGTGGAGGAGGGGGGGGAGGGGGCGAGGGGGAGGAAGTGCATTGTGGGGAGTCTTGCGGAAGAAGAAGGGTAGGTAGTCTGTCTGTGTGTGTGTGTGTGTGTTGTGTGGTGTGTGTGTGGTGTGTGCTGTGTGTGTGTGTGTGTGTGTGTGTGTTGTGTGTTGTGTTGTGTGTGTGTGTGTGTGTGTGTGTGTGGTGTGTGTGTGTGTGTGTGTGTGTGTGTACGACTTTGCCATAATATGAAACTTAAATATTATACATCCTCATGATTCTCTCTCTCTCTCTCTCTCTCTCTCTCTCTCTCTCTCTCTCTCTCTCTCTCTCTCTCTCTCTCTCTCTCTCTCTCTCTCTCTCTCTCTCTCTTTTCTCTCCTCCTCTCTCTCTCTCCTCTCTCTCTCTCTTTGACGTTTTCCCCATTAACATGACATTGGTCTTGTAATTTGCATAAAAAAACCCTTTACCAAAAAAATCGGTCAACAGTTGCCATAACCTTTTCCCCTTCTTAACCTTTCCTAAATGGTAAACTCCTTAGGGAAGAAAAGGACTTCCCGATCTAGGAAAGAAACGAAAAGAGGAAAAAAATATTAAGTAATTTAAACTGGATCCAGGACTTTTAATCGTGGTAGGAAGATTTAAAGGAATGGGGAAAAATGTAGGAAAGAGCATCAGTTGTAGTGGGGGGATGGAGAGGGAAGTGAGGGAGAGAAAGGGGGGGGAATGAAAGAGGGAAAGTTATGAGAGGGAGAAGAAGGAGGTGGTTGTAAAAATTGAATAAAGAGTTTGTGGAAGAAAAAAATTGTGAAAAAATGTGG
>JACEEZ010016253.1:942500-950000 GCA_016584305.1 Chionoecetes opilio | reverse complement strand
TTTCTTCCTATTTTTCTCTAATTTCTCTTTTATTATATTAATCTCCTCTGCCATTACCTCTCCTTACGCTTTCCTCTCCTCTATTTTCCTCTTTTTCTTTCCCTTCCTTTCCCTTTCCTGTTTCTATGCACCCTCTCATATTCTCCTTAAATGTATCACTTATACTATCCCTTCTTTTCTCTCTAGTTTGTTTCTCCTATCCTTTTCTTTTCCTTCCTACCTTTCATCATCACCTTTCAATTCCTTTCACCTGTGTTATCTACCTTTCACTATTTCTTCTCCAGTTCTTCCTACCTCCCTTTTCATGTATTGTTTTCCTCCGTTCCTCCTTCCTATGTTCCTTTTTTTTTTTTTTTTACTGTATCCTTATATACGTCGTTCTTTTCACCACTGTCCCTTCTCTCCATTATCCTCCATTCCTTCCATGCCATTCCTTCTCTCAAACAAGTCCTCTACTGTTCTCTCTATATCTGTCTCTTATTGAAACGATGAATGATGATTAAATAAATGTAGGAGGAAGAGAAAAACATAGATAGCGAATGTGTATTTAAAGAGAGAGAGAGAGAGAGAGAGAGAGAGAGAGAGAGAGAGAGAGAGAGAGAGAGAAGAGAGAGAGAGAGAGAGAGAAAAGAGAGAGAGAGAGAGGGGAGAGAGGAAAAGGAGGAAAAAGAGCAAGGAAAAAATAGAGATAGCGAATGTATATTTAGAGAGAGAGAGAGAAGAGAGAGAGAGAGAGAGAGAGAGAGAGAGAGAGAAGAGAGAGAGAGAGAGAGAGAGAGAGAGAGGAGAAGAGAGAGAGAGAGAGAGAGAGAGAGGAGAGAGAGAAAAGGAGGAAAAGGAGCAAGGAAAAATAGAGATAGCGAATGTATATTGAGAGAGAGAGAGAGAGAGAGAGAGAGAGAGAGAGAGAGGAGAGAGAGAGAGAGAGAGAGAGAGAGAGAGAGAGAGAGAGAGAGAGAGAGAGAGAGAGAGAGAAAGGAGAAAGGAGCAAGGAAAAATAGAGATAGCGAATGTATGTTTAGAGAGAGAGAGAGAGAGAGAGAGAGAGAGAGAGAAGAAGAGAGAGAGAGAACAAAAAAATGAAATCAGACTCGTGTGGTAGATGATGCAGTAAGAGAGAGAGGGAGGGAGGGAGGGGGAAAGAAATGTATGCCTGCAGGTGGTGGTGTGTGAGTCACCTGAAGTCCAGGCCACTAATGATCCGTGTCACCTGTAGTCTGTTCCTTACCTGGCCGTGAGGAGGCGGACGTCGCTTTGCAGGTGCGAGGCATTGTGAAGGGCAGGTGGACGAAGGGTGGGGGGGGGTGGAATGAGAGAGAGAGAGAGAGAGATTTCTTTATTAAATGTTAACCCCTTGAGGCCCAGAACGTAATTTTTATTGTAATTTGGCTGCCACAAGACGATTTTTAGTGAATATAAGGAATACTTTATAGATATGACCTGTTTAGTATCCTTGTCCACTAGCTATTTTGGTATATGAAGTTACTTTTTTGTGATTTTATGGCTAACAACAGACGATTATATATAGCAAAGGAAAGATCTGGGCGTGAAGGGGTTAAGCAAATGTCTAAATCACTTCTTAATGATACATGGTTGAACGTACTGTAAACGTGCCTAGTAACGATACATTCAAGATACATGGTTGGTTGTGTTTCCTCGCCACCCTTCTGTTTCCCTCTGCTCCTATCGCACTGATCACGTACCTCATGGGAACCAACGGGAAAATATTAGTAAACGATCAAACAGAGGACTAGATTTTCACCCTCAGGAACATATATAACTTAACCCTTGAGGCCCAGAACGTAATTTTAATTGTAATTTGGGTACCATTAGACGATTTTTAGTGAATATAAGGAATGCTTTATAGATGTGACTTGTTAAGTATCCTTGTTCACTAACTAATTTGCAAAGGTGGGCACCAAACCGTTAATCTGTTAAACGTTAATTAACGAAGTTAACATTTTCGTTAACGATTTAACTTTTAAGTTAACTTTGGAAATCATTATCGGACTAATTAACTTCCGTTACATTTAACTTCCGTTAACTCAAGTCCGCTAACCCAAAAATTTCATAAAAACCGGTAAACGTTTAAAAGTTTCTATTATTTTCAGATTTTCAATACAGATGTAGTCTTAGTATATTTAATATTGTACGCGTCATTCTTTCAACCCCGATATAACGCCACTTATTATTATAAATAACTTTTCAATTAAACTTATGTATATATCGTGTTTTTCATTTTTTTTTTTTAATTTCTTTCGGCCACTTTATCAATATTTTTTTTTTAGTTTAATACTAATATTGTGTTTCATGTAAGTTTTTTTCACCCTTTTCTGGCTCTAAAAGCCTTCAAAAACCTAAAACAGGGCCAAAACTATGAAATCAGACTTTTTTAGGTTTTTTAAAGTTAAAACTATAAAATCTGCCTTTTTTTTTTTACTCTAAAGCAAAAAAACTATAGTTTTTGGGTTCTAAAGCCCTTAAAAAACCCCATACAGGCTGATTTTATAGTTTTGGCACTTTTCAAAGGTGGTTTTAGGTGGTTTTAGAGCAAAAACAGTTTTTATTTTTTTTCTATAATAAAAATTAGCGTTAACGGTTTATCGATAACTTCCGTTACATTTTTAAAGAATTAACTGATTAACGGTTATCGAAGTTAATTTTTTGGATAACGGATTAACGGTTAACGAAGTTAACTTTTTGATTAACGGCGCCCACCACCACCACCACATCACCACCACCACCACCACATCACCACCACCACCACCACATCACCACCACCACCACCACATCACCACCACCACCACCACATCACCACCACCACCACATCACCACCACCACCACCACATCACCATCACCACCACCACCACCACATCACCACCACCACACCACCATCACCACCACCACCACCACCACACCACCATCACCAACACCACACCACCATCACCACCACCACACCACCACACCACCATCACCACCATCACCACCACCACCACACCCCACCACCACCACCACCACCACCACCACCACCACCACCACACCACCACCACCACACCACCATCACCACCACCACCATCACCACCACTACCACCACCACCACCACCACCACCACCACCACACACCACCACCACCACCATCACCACCACCACCACCACCACCACCACCACCACCACCACCATCACCACCACCACCATCACCACCACCACCACCATCATCACCATCATCACCACCATCACCACCACCACCACCACCACCATCACCATCACCATCACCACCACCACCACCACCACCATCACCATCACCATTACCACCACCACCACCACCATCACCACCACCACCGCCATCACCACACCATTTATTTTAGAACTTTTTTTTAGAACCTTTTTCAAGAACAATTTAGCACTTTTCTTTTCTTTGTAAAAAGTAAAGGAAATCAAAGAAGGGGATGGTGAAGGTTAGGTTGGGTTAGGTCAGGTTGTAATAGAAGTATTTTAAGGTGAGGGTATTTAAAAAGTTGACTTTAGCCTGTGCGAGCTTGGACACGTTCCACATCTTTAGTGTGGACGTCTATTTCCCAGTTGTAAATCTCTCGCAATTTATCGCTTTGAGTAGTAATCTATTTGTACTCGTCATGTCCCCTAAAAAGGTATTAAGGCATTAGTATACGATGGCGATTCTTTTGATCTTAAATGGCAAATGAATAATACCGTTTACCTGACCCTCTTTGCCTGTTAAATGACCAAATAAATATATCCTGAAATTTTAACTTTTTATGTTTTTATATAAAGGTGAAACATATTACTGATAGAAACAGATCTTGCGACCAGGTAGAGGTGTAAGTTGTATTTTCGTATTTTTTTACTATATTAACTATGACTATACTATCTATAAACTAACTATACTAACTACTATACTACTATATACAACTATGCTTTACTATATTATATACATACATTGAACTTTTTGGCCAGCTCTCTCATTCATTCATTCAAGGTGCATTGATAGAGAGAGAGAGAGAGAGAGAGAGAGAGAGAGAGAGAGAGAGAGAGAGAGAGAGAGAGAGAGAGAGAGAGAGAGAGAGAGAGAGAGAGAGAGAGAGAGAGAGAATATATATGTATAGTTAGGATATCAATAAATAATGTGAATACGCATGAAGATACTGACTGATCTAATATGGATGCAGATATTAACTGAAATTAAAAGTATGGAGCTAAGTAATATAAAGTATATAACGTCTATTAAAGTATATAAAAGATAAAATGCTAAAAAGGCTGTGGATGCGGACCTAATGTGACATGATAGCAGATATGTGTGCCTCGTATATCTCTCTCTCTCTCTCTCTCTCTCTCTCTCTCTCTCTCTCTCTCTCTCTCTCTCTCTCTCTCTCTCTCTCTCTCTCTCTCTCTCTCTCTCTCTCTCTCCCCCCTCAGAAAGGTAGACTGACATTCGGTACATTATAGTAAGATTATCACAAGAATAATTTGCGGTCTTGTAACTATTTAAACTATTTTAAGTATGATAAGTAATTCAATCAAGTTTACTCACTTAATATTGAGTGGCTGTGATGCCTCGTACCGCCACCCTAAAAGTCACCCTATCCTACTCACTGGCCAGTGGTTTTGATCCGGGTACTTATCCATGAATAGCGAGGCTGCATGGAGTCTTGTACTGGCGAGTCCCGGCTGAGTATTTATGGTGCCACTCGCATACCTTATTGACGAGTATAGGCTTCTTCTTTTTCTTCTTCTTTTACGTTGAATCCTATAGCGCCCGTAGACTATTATGCTTGTTACCCTTTATGCTACAGCTTCTTTTTTTCTTTTTTTTTCTTTACATTGAAGCCTATAGCTCCTGTAGGCTACTATGGTTGTTACCCTATATGCTACAGCTACCCTATGCTGTAGTATATAAGTTCTTGGGCACAATCAGTTATATGTATGTATTTTCTTCTGTTTTTAATTCCTCGACGGTCAGGTAGTAAATGCCGCCCTTCCTTCTCGCTACGGTGTCCTAGATTTCTTGAGCGAGTCAAAACCAAATGGTCGAAACCTATGAGTGAACTGAACAAAACTTCCTTTACACTTACTTTATTAACGACAACTCCTCTGTTGTGATTGAAAGTTATATGAAATCATTAGTTACTTACTATATAGAAAACCCATATCATACACAAATAGTTCACCCTTTTCTGGCTCTAAAAGCCTTTAAAAACCTAAATCAGGGCCAAAACTATGAAATCAGCCTTTTTTAGGTTTTTTTAAGTTAAAACTAAAATCTGCCTTTTTTTTTTAACTCTAACGCAAAAAAACTATAGTTTTTGGGTTCTAAAGCCCTTAAAAAAACCCATAAAGGCTGATTTTATAGTTTTGGCACTTTTCAAAGGTGTTTTTAGGTGGTTTTAGAGCAAAAACATTTTTTTTTTTCTTTTCTATAATAAAAATTAGCGTTAACGGTTTATCGATAACTTCCGTTACATTTTTAAAGAATTAACTGATTAACGGTTATCGAAGTACATTTTTTGGATAACGGATTAACGGTTAACGAAGTTAACTTTTTGATTAACGGCGCCCACCACTGCTAATTTGGTATATTCAGTTACTTCTTCGTAATTTTATGGCTAACAACAGACGATTTTATGTAGCAAAGGAAAAAATCTGGGCGTGAAGGGGTTAAACAATGAATTACAGGTTAAGTTATAAGACATGACTCGCCCTTCACCTTCAGTAACCATAAAATGACACTTCAACAGTCTTAATGTTAAAAGCCGCATCGAATGAAACTTACACAAGGGGAAAAATGTGAACATCACCACAACGGGAGTGTCGAACGAGTGACTCACGAACACTTAAACCATTAACCCCTTCACGCCCAGATCTTTCCTTTGCTACGAAAAATTATTTGTTGTCGAGCCATAAAATTACGAAAAGTAGCTTAATATACCAAATTAGTTAGTGGACAAGGATACTAAATAGGTCATAGCTATAAAACATTGCTTATATTCACTAAAGATCGTCTAATGGTAGCCAAATTACAAAGGAAATTACGTTCTGGACCTTAAGGGGAAAAACCATCGCTGTACAAGTAGTGCTGTACAAGTAGTGCTATACAAGTAGTGCTATACAAGTAACGCTATACAAGTCATCGCCAACGCCTTCGTAGTAACCCACACTACGTACGCACTTGACATGGTGGTGATGACGGTGGTGATGACGGTGGTGATGACATTGCAGGAACCCGCACTATACGCACTCTGGCATGGTGGTGATGACGGTGGTGATGACATTGCAGGAACCCGCACTATACGCACTCTGACATGGTGGTGATGACGGTGGTGATGACATTGCAGGAACCCACACTATACGCACTCTGACATGGTGGTGATGACGGTGGTGATGACATTGCAGGAACCCGCACTATACGCACTCTGACATGGTGGTGATGACGGTGGTGATGACATTGCAGGAACCCGCACTATACGCACTCTGGCATAGTGATGATGACGATGGTGATGACGGTGGTGATGACGTTGACAAGAGTGACAGGACCGGCGAATTAAACCCTTAAACCTCTGTCAACAAAAACAAAGGGCGGGAAAGGTCAGGTTTATGGCGCTGGTTTATGTCTATTGTTATGACGATAATTATGGCGCATCAAGGAGAGAGAGACAATGCTGTGTTACGGTTGGCCGGCCGCTCAGCCCTGTCTAAATGCCAGAAGGGGAGGCTGTGTGATGCTGTGGTCCTTGAAATTAAAGTTTGTTCTTGATGTGTGTGTGTGTGTATGTGTGTGTGTGTGTGTGTGTGTGTGTGTTGTGACTGTGTGTGTGTGACTGTGTGTGTGTGTGTGTGTGTGTGTGTGTGTGTGTGTGTGTGTGTGTGTGTGTGTGTGTGTGTGTGTGTGTGTGTGTGTGTAAAGTAATTCAGTTTTGATTGCATGAAACATGACCAAAACGCAAATTGTGCGAGAGAGAGAGAGAGAGAGAGAGAGAGATAGTGTGTGTGTGTGTGTGAGCTTTCTAGTGTTTTGGTGACGGGGTTACGTGAAGGGCAGGGCGGTGAAGGGCGTGAAGGGGAGATGGAGCATTGGAAGGAAGGTGAACGCGTGAAATTAACCGGAAACACAGGTAAACACATAGTCAAAAAATAGATGAGATTAGAAAGATACACCCTTTAGAAATTCAGTAAGTGATAGTAGTAAGAGTAAGGGGTAGCAGTGACAAGTAATTAGTGGTTAGGATAGGTTGATGGTGGGAAAAAGATTCTCGAGGGAAAAAATAGGTAAAGAAGAACAAAAAGTGTAGAACAAGGAATAGATTAAAGAGAATAATGCAAATAAGACTTAAGAAAAACCAGTGAATTAGACAAAGAAACAGAAGGAAGGAGAAGAATGAAAGGCACTGCAGGCACGGAGATGGATGGACGGATGGATTGGGAAGTGTGGAAAGGAGGGGAGGGGAAGAGGAGGAGGAAAGGAGGGGAGGGGGAAGAGAGGGAGGAAGGG
>JACEEZ010016253.1:935000-937500 GCA_016584305.1 Chionoecetes opilio | reverse complement strand
CAATGCGGACTGGTTTTCAGATCATTACTGATGATGACACCTAAATCCTTTTCCTGCTGTACTTTAGTTAACGATTTATTTTGCATTTGATAGTTATATTTGAGGTTATCGTTGCCTATATGCATCACTTTACATTTATCGGAATTGAATTTTAATAGCCATTTATCACTCCAATCTGATAGTTTGTCGAGATCACTTTGTATGAGTTCGCAGTTTTCTCTAGTATATGCTTTACCGAGGAGGAGGAGGAGGAGGAGGAGTTCTGCCTCTATTATGACCATTTGTAGTGGCTGTAGAAAGGAATACAAAGGAAGAACAGACAGAAACGGCCCTCTACTAGACCAAACGATGCTGCCTGTGTACTACCTTCTATGCCTACTGTTAGTATGCTACTGTTCTATTGCTACTATGCTACTACTGTGCCTACCTTCTATAGTTTCTACGAGTTAGAGGCAAAAGAAAAGCAAAGGTGATAAGAAGAAGAGGGACAAAGAGGAAGATGAAGGAGAAGAAAAGGAAGGAGGATAGAAATATGAATGGTGAAAAGAAGGAAAGCTTGGATACAATAGAAGTGGGAAGGAAATACGATGATAAAGATGAGTAACAGGAGAACGAAGAGGGTGGGAGGAAGAAAAGAAGAAAGAGGGGAAGGATGAGGCAGGAGCCGATAAGGAATAAGATAAAGAGGAAGAAGAGAAGGATGGAATAATACAGATTTAGAAAAATATATCATGGTAAGGCAGTATGATGGATATTGAAATACAAACTGAAAGAATATAAATAAAATGAAAAGCTTAGAGAGTTATTATATCCAATGAGAGAAATACAACACTTGGGTCCAGGATAAGTTACTGTGAGAGAAACAGAAATAACCTCATTGATTGTTCTATTTTCTTGGAGTGAATTTAGTGTATCTTTGATATTCTAAGATTTCTAAAACTTTCTAATATCAGTAATTTATGAATCCTTTTTAAATCGAGTTGAACCTCGATGAACCTGAAAATGTATCGTTCTTTCTCTCTCTCTCTCTCTCTCTCTCTCTCTCTCTCTCTCTCTCTCTCTCTCTCTCTCTCTCTCTCTCTCTCTCTCTCTCTCTCTCTCTCTCTCTCTCTCTCTCTCTCTCTCTCTCTCTCATGACCAGCCGCGTGACAGGCAGACAGACAGACATAAACAGGGGGTCAGGTAAACAAGGAGAGAATCAATCAACTACAAACACTTGGAGCAGAACAACAAACAGAGAGAGAGAGAGAGAGAGAGAGAGAGAGAGAGAGAGAGAGAGAGAGAGAGAGAGAGAGAGAGAGAGAGAGGGGGGTGTTCGAGCTCTAGTGCTTAAGGTGACCGTTTCTGCTTCCTGTCTTATTTGTATTACTTTTTTTTTCTTTTTTCATTGTTTTTTTTTTACTTTCCTTATTCGTATTGTTGAGGAAATAGCGTGAACGTTTTATCAGTGTGTGTGTGTGTGTGTGTGTGTGTGTGTGTGTGTGTGTGTGTGTGTGTGTGTGTGTGTGTGTGTGTGTGTGTGTGTGTGTTGCTTTGTTTATTGTTTCCTTAGCGTTACGGTTCTACCTTCTTTTAATGAAGAAATTTTTATATTTTCTGTGTATATATTTTTAGTTTTTTGCTTTCATTATCAACAGGTGTCTTTTACTTCCTTATTTGTTTGTGTTCCTTTACTGTTTTTCTCCTTTCCATATAAAGACTTGTGTGTGTGTGTGTTTGCCGCTACTGCTTTCCTTTGTCTGATTTTTGTGAAATATTACGTGTTTCATTTTTTTCGTTAGTATTCTAGAACAATTATTTACATGAGCGTCAGGCAATGGCGTTACGGTCATTATAGTGTTGTTTTCTTTTTCTTCGGTTGAACATTTTTGAAAAGAGTGGAATTTCATGACGTGTATTTGCTTGCTTGTTGTTTTAGTAACTGTTCCGTTGCTGTTCCGTTTTTGTTATAATTTTTTTTCAATTCATATATATATACATATACTATTTGTATTTGTATTATTATCATTATGTTCATGTATTATTATAATTTAACTTATATTTCATGTTTTTTGCCACTCAAATTTGCTCGTTATTATGTATTTTCATTTAATTTCTTTTTCGTGTTAATTTTTTTCTCCATTTATTTTCTTACAGTTTCCTTTTATCTTCAATATTATAATCCCCAATGCTTTAATTCTTTTTATATCATTAGTGTCCTTAATATTTTTACAATATCATACGTTCTTAATGGTTTTTTTTTCTACTTATTTCCTTTATCCTTTATCCTTTATCCTTTATCCTTTATTTATTCCTTTATTCTTATTTTTTTCTTATCTTTCCTACATCTTTTCCTTTATCTTTTTATCGTTTTTCCTTTTTATACTATGCGTTCCTAATGTATTTCTTTTCTTATTTAACAGGAATCAAGCCGTCAGACACCTAAGGACAGAATCTTCACCTTGCCACCGTCAACTACACAGGTAAATCTAATCACCTGTCTGTTAATTAGTGTAGTGAG
>JACEEZ010016253.1:927500-930000 GCA_016584305.1 Chionoecetes opilio | reverse complement strand
CTTTTATTCATCATTTTTTTTCTTTTGTTTCCTTCCTTTTCCTTTTCTCCTTGGTTTCCTTCCACTCCTCTCCTCTCCTATTCCTCCCCTCTTACTTATCCTTTTTTCATATCTTCCTTTTCATCCTTCACACTTTTTTCTACTCAACTCCTTTACTTTTTCCCCTTTCACCTCATTTTTTCCCTTCTCTCCTTCCTTCACAAGTTACTTACACTCTTCTCTTCTTCCCTTACCTATCCCCTTTTTTCCTTCCTACTGTTCTTTCATAACTTCTTTCCACTCATATCTTTTTCCTTTTCCTCTATTCACCTTTTCTCTATCTTCCTTCCTTCTATTACGAGTTTTTTCCCCCTTTTCCCCTCTTCCTGTCCTCTCATAACTTCTTTTCCACCCATATTTTTTTCCTTTTCCTCTATTCACATTTTCTCTATCCCCCTTCCTTCTCTTACAAGTTTTCTTTTCCCTCTTTTCCCCTCTTTCTTCCTCATATTTCCCCTTGTATTCTCTACCTCTGTCGCGAATTCACTCTTTCTCTGTCTGTCTAAAATGATGAAAATATATATACACTTGTCTTACTCTACCCTTTTTCCTTTAACAATAATAATAGTATTCATTCTCCCTATTCTCGTGTCTCATTCTCCACATCCATCCTTAGCACTTCCTTTATCTCCCTCCCTTTATCTCTTATCTTTATTCCTTTATCTTTATTTATTTATCTTTATTCCTTTTTATCTTTATCTATACCTTTATCTTTATCCTCCCTTCCTCTTCCCTTTATTACACACGCCAATGTTTAGATTTACTTATGTCATCTTGTCTTCTCTATCATTCCTATCTTTATTCGTCTCCTTGCTGAGTGCATTAACCCTTCTCTCTTCCTTCCTTCCTTCTCCTCCAAGTTTTCTTTCCCCTTTTCTCCCCTCTTCCCTCCTCACCTTTCCCATTTTCTTATCTACCTCTTACCTCTATCTATTATTTTCTTATCTACCTATATGTCTCGTACACACTCTTTTGCTGTCCACGTTATTCTAAAATATAAAAAAAAAAATTCACGCCCAGATCTTTCCTTTACTATGAACAAAAAATCATCGGTTGTTAGCCATAAGATTACGAAAACTAACTGAATATACCAAATTAGTTAGTCGTAAAGGATACTAAACAGGTCATATCTACAAAATAATGCTTATATTCACTAAAAATCGTCTAATGGTACCCAAATTACAATGGAAATTACGTTCTGGGTCTCAAGGGGTTAAACAATATTTATGTACCTATTGGAAAACAAATCCATATAAATCAAGAGCGAATAAGTTATATGTAATTTTTTATGTGGCAAGTATAATGTGACTCGATTTTCCTTTTTTTTATTTTTTTATATCACATTCCAGGAAAGCCAAACAAAACATGTCCTTTACGTGTTGTTCATGTCGATGTGGGTGGTTTAGTTTACTTTTTTTTTAAGATTCTTGGAATATAACATTAAAGTCTTGTATAATGCTTCCAAGGACACGGACCTCGCTTGTTTGTATCTGTATCGTGTGTGCATTCTTGTGATATTTATACTCTCTCTCTCTCTCTCTCTCTCTCTCTCTCTCTCTCTCTCTCTCTCTCTCTCTCTCTCTCTCTCTCTCTCTCTCTCTCTCTCTCTCTCTCTCTCTCTCTCTCTCTCTTCGCTTTATTGCTCATTTTCTCCCGGTTTACTTCTTTTTTAAATTTGGTTTTGGTTTTGTTTTATTCTTGTACTATCGTAAAACAAAATGTCAATAGAATAGGTGTTTGGAAATATTAACTCTCTCTCTCTCTCTCTCTCTCTCCTCTCTCTCTCCTCTCTCTCTCTCCTCTCTCTCTCTCTCTCTCTCTCTCTCTCTCTCTCTCTCTCTCTCCTCTTCTCTCTCTCTCTCTCTCTCTCTCTCTCTCTCTCACTCTCTCTCTCTCTCTCAGTACAAACTCAAGTGTGAAGTATATTGCATGTGTCCTAAGATTATAGCGTCATTATCCGCACGTTACGAGTGTATTATCCCTCCTCCTCCTCCTCCTCCTCCTCCTCCTCCTCCTCCTCCTCCTCCTCCTCCTCCTCCTCCTCCTCCTCCTCCTCCTCCTCCTCCTCCTCCTCCTAATGGCCCGCCTCGCAAGAACCACTCATTTAAAGGGGTCACAGTAAATAGAGGAAGGTCACTGAACGCCTCACTTCAAGTCTTCCAAGGGTTGGTAGTACCGTGGAAGACCTCACTCTCATCCACCATCCATTCCATTCCATCTCTCTCTCTCTCTCTCTCTCTCTCTCTCTCTCTCTCTCTCTCTCTCTCTCTCTCTCTCTCTCTCTCTCTCTCTCTCTCCTCTCTCTCTACTCTACTCTACTCCAGTAAGACAAAGGCACCGTGTTGATTTTGTTATCTATTCAGTTATCTATCAGTTTTTATTTTATTTTGATTGATTTATATCTATCTATCTATCAGTTTAGTTATCTATTCAGTTTTACTCTTGACGCGTACATTGGAAC
>JACEEZ010016253.1:910000-922500 GCA_016584305.1 Chionoecetes opilio | reverse complement strand
ACGGTCTAGTTAAGATAGCCGACAGACAGACGAGAGAGTAAGAAAATGGTATAGTACATTATGACCTGACATATGCCAGTACTTTCTTGATGCTCATATTTTTTATTGATACTTTGTTTTTTGCTCAGTTTTCACCTGGTTTATAGTTTGTTTTTTGTATAATTAGCCTAGGATACTTATTTTTCATTCTCTTTTCTTTCCATTCATTACCATTGACCCCTTTTTCCCATAGCCCTGCCATTGATCACTTCATTAGCTGCTATTAATATTACATACCCTGCTACCCTTACCCCCTTCCCCTCCTTCCCCTATACCTCACACTCCCTGTTATACCCCTTAACCCCACTCTGCCTTACCCACAACCCACACCTCCCACACCTACCCACAACCCATACCTCCCACACCTCCCACACCTACCCACAACCCATACCTCCCACGTCTCCTACCCACAACCCATACCTCTCACACCCCCTACCCACAACCCATACCTCCCACACCCCCTACATACAACCCATACCTCCCACACCCCCTACATACAACCCATACCTCCCACACCCCATACCCACAACCCATACCTCCCACGTCTCCTACCCACAACCCATATCTCCCACGTCCCCTACCCACAACCCATACCTCCCACACACCCTACCCACAACCCATACCTCCCACACCTACCCACAACCCATACCTCCCACACCCCCTACCCACAACCCATACCTCCCACGTCTCCTACCCACAACCCATATCTCCCACGTCCCCTACCCACAACCCATACCTCCCACGTCTCCTACCCACAACCCATATCTCCCACGTCCCCTACCCACAACCCATACCTCCCACGTTTCCTACCCACAACCCATATCTCCCACGTCCCCTACCCACAACCATACCTCCCACGTCCCCTACCCACAACCCATACCTCCCACGTCTCCTACCCACAACCCATATCTCCCACGTCCCCTACCCACAACCCATACCTCCCACGTCTCCTACCCACAACCCATATCTCCCACGTCCCCTACCCACAACCCATACCTCCCACGTCTCCTACCCACAACCCATACCTCCCACGTCTCCTACCCACAACCCATATCTCCCACGTCCCCTACCCACAACCCATACCTCCCACACCTACCCACAACCCATACCTCCCACGTCTCCTACCCACAACCCATATCTCCCACACACCCTACCCACAACCCATACCTCCCACACCTACCCACAACCCATACCTCCCACACCCCCTACCCACAACCCATACCTCCCACACACCCTACCCACAACCCATACCTCCCACACACCCTACATACAACCCATACCTCCCACGTCCCCTACCCACAACCCCTACCCCCCACACCCCCTACCACAACCCATACCCCCTACACCCCCTACCCCAGGCCCTCGCATTTCACATCCCCAGCAACCCACACTTTCCCTCACCTCATGTAGTTCACTCACCTGGTTTTGTACTGCACGCGTTCACTCAGACAGACAGACACTCACTCAAACGAGAAAATTTACGCCACGACATGCATTACCTGCCTCCTCCACACCTGTTCCACACCTGTAGTGACGGTGCAGGTGTGTGTTGGTCTAATTGAAAGCACTGTGTGTGAGAGAGAGAGAGAGAGAGAGAGAGAGAGAGAGAGAGAGAGAGAGAGAGAGAGAGAGAGAGAGAGAGAGTGTCAGATTGAAAAAAAAACCTTGATTATACGCCACTTTCCATAATGCTCTGAATCGCGCATGAGTCTCTTGTAACCTAATTAAAAGGATATACATTTAATGGGTTTTTGGTAAGAATGTTTTTGTTTTGAGTGGTATTTTTTGGGTATAGGACTGACCCCCTTCATTCCACCTCAACTCCACCTCAATTCCACCTTCTATCATTGCCTCTATTCCCTTCCCTCCCTCTCTCCTTCCCTCCCTCCCTCCCTCCCTTCCCTTCCCTCCCTCCCTCCCTCCCTCCCTCCCTCCCTCCCTCTCTAGCAAGCGTTCGGGATGGACAGGTACATTTCTGCACGCGCGTGTGTGTGACAGAGCGAGAGTCATCCTGATTGGCACGCAACTGACAGGGAAATTAGTGTGTGAGGCGAGGGTCATGTGTGGCTGTGACGGGCCCTTCCTCCCTTCCCTCCCATCCCATCCCATCCCATCCCTTGTTCCCTTCCATCACATGGCAACTACCACCCACCACCACCAATATTAAGAAGAAAATAATACCCATGTAAATCATTATGTAACTCTCTATTGGACTCCTGCTGGTGTAGTGCCCGAGTCATGTGCGAGAACCCTTCAGGACTATGGCTTGAATAGGGTAGTGCGCCGCGTCAGGAGTGATTCCCACGTGACGGAGGGAGTGGAGAAAGCGATGCGTTGAAACATAATGACCAAGAGCATGTTGAAGTTTTTTTAGAGTCATAAGAGAGCTAGGATGGGAGGGGGGATGATGCGTTGTTGTCTCTCTCTCTCTCTCTCTCTCTCTCTCTCTCTCTCTCTCTCTCTCTCTCTCTCTCTCTCTCTCTCCTCTCTCTCTCCTCTCTCTCTCTCTCTCTCTCTCTCTCTCTCATTTTTCCCTTGTTTACATTTTTATCAGAATAGCTATCGTCCCTGCCTCCTTCTCTTCCTCTTCCTTCCTCTGTCTTGCCTCCTACTGTTCATTCTCGTCCTCCTCCTCCTGCTCCACCCATTCCTCCTCCTCCTGCTCCACCCATTCCTCCTCCTCCTGCTCCACCCATTGCTCCTCCTCCTCCTGCTCCTCCTCCAGCCGCCACTCACAAAGGGCGTCTGGACAAAGGCTCTTCAGCGCCTCTCAAGCACCATCCACCAGGCCTCGTTCAGCCCTCGGCCTCCCCCTCGACCTCGCGCCCCAACCATCACACCTCAGGACAACCTCACGCCACCCCAACCTCCTCCTCCCCCAACACAGTGACCCACAACCTCCACTAACCCCAACTGGAAGAGGAGAAAATTACTTGAATGAATACAATGTTGAGGAAAGGGGAGGAAGGTGAGAGAGATAAAGAGAGTAAAAAAATTCAAGATCGTGATGTAAGTCGGGGATTCGAACGCGTGCACGGCTGAAAGACTTGGTCCCTGAAGCCTCGGCGTGGGCTCACAGGGGCGCGAAAAGGGATAAACACGTCATTAGCACTTCATATCGCCGCCCTTTATCGCAGGACTCGGTGCCAGGGCCTCGCGGGGGCTGGTAATGACGGCAGGGACTCTGGGGGGCACTCTGGGGGCACTCTACTGTACCTCTCCTCCTCCTGCACCTCCTCCTTCACCTCCGCCTCCCTTTCTCTGGCTCTTGTCCCCCCCCCCACCCCGTCCCGCCACCCACACGCCAAGGGCAGCATCCTTTTATCCTCAGGAGGTGAGTGGGAGAGCCTGGACGCAGGGCTGGAGGATAATCAATACGACTGACTGAAAGTTCATCCAGTGTGGCCAGTGAGCTCGGAGTGAGGGAAGGGTAGGATAGGGAAGGGATTTAGCGCTATAGGCGAAGGGGTGAGGGAAGGATAGGTATAGGGAGGGGATTTAGCATTGTAGGCGAAGGGTTGGGGGATAGGGCAAGGCAATGGGGTGTACGGAAGTGGATTGAAGGGGTGAAGAAGTGGAGCTAGGATGATGGTACTGGGTTTATGAGGTCTGTGGAAGGGAGTTAGGGAAAGAAGAGAAGTGGATTTGGATGGTGATGGGGGATGAGGAGTGGTCAAATGTGTGTGTAATAGGGTGTATGAGGGGTGGAAAAGGGGCTTGATTGGTGTGTAAGAGTGATTTTTTGGGGGAAGCTAGTAAGAAAATAGCCGAGCATAGATAATTAGTTAGGCAAGCAGCATAAAATAGTTAGGCAAGGTATATATCAGAGGGAATTTGAGGACACCGGATAGGTTATGGGTTTGAATGGGTTGACTTAGTGTTGAGGAAGTGGAATGAGGATGGAAGATGTGAGGAGAGTGGATGGAGATGGAAGACAGTAACTTTAAGGATTAAGAGTGTGGGTGAGAGTGTGAAGGATTGTATTGTAATCATGAGGGAGTGGGTATGGGAGTGAGGGAATCCACATATATAGAAGTGGATAGATATGGATAACAGTGGATAGGATAACAGAACAGTGAATAGAGGGGAAAGAAGTGGAGTGAAGCTTGAAGGGAGTTGGTTTGGATTGGATTAGATTGGATTGGACTGATGGTTTAACTGGACCTGAGGATGTGTAGGACCTGAAGGAGTTGATGGAGTGACCTGGAGTGACCTGGGAGTTAGCTGGAGTGACCTTGGAGTGACACGTACACACCCTCCACAGGTCAAGATTCCCCCCTCCTCCCCTTCCCCTCCTCCCCCCTCCCCTGCATGAGTGTGGTGACCCGTGACTCCAATAAAGACTCCATATGTCGCAGGTCACAGCCAAGTGGTGACCCTGAGACTGCAAAGAGACTGCAAACCCTTTATGAGTCACACTGAAGGAAAAGAGTCCTAAAGTAAAGTCATTTGGGTCACATATCTCAGTGAATTTTTTGAAAGCTTATGTAGTATTATGGGTTTTTTCTGTTTTGTTATGTAAAGTCATCTTGATTTGCAAATGTTGTTTTTTATGGTTTACATATGGACCACGGACCATGACAACAATTTCTGCATCGTGTATTTGTATTTTTATGGTCAATATCTATCTATCTATCTATCTATCTATGAATGGAGAACATGAAATAGGATGATGGCCAGAATTTTTTTTTTTTTAATTACACGTTGCTTTTCTCATATTTTTGCATTGTACTTCCTTCGTGTCCTTTCCTCCCTACTCCCGTCCCTTCGTTTCCCTCCCTCCTTCCCGTCTCTCCTCTCTCATCCCCCTATCTACTCCCCCCCCGAGGCCCACCCCCCCGAGCGAGCAAAATATCGCCAAAATAACACTCGTGGCTGTTTTGAAACCCTCCCAAATATTTTCTCGAAACGGAAAAGAATACGGAACCAAACGTGAAGGTAAAACAGAGAGGACTCGTAACAGACTGCGAAATATTTCAACCATAAATCAGAAAGCGCCGGGTCGGTGGCCAGTGAAAAAATTGAGATAGAAAGAGGAAAAAATGAAGGGATTGCAGAAAAATACAGAAAGAGCAATAGGGGGTGATGAGAAAGAGAGAGAGAGAGAGAGAGAGAGAGAGAGAGAGAGAGAGAGAGAGAGAGAGAGAGAGAGAGAGGAGAGAGAGAGAGAGAGAGAGAGAGAGAGAGAGAGACTTAGGGTATGAACGGGACAAACGAGGGCCCGAGGGAGAGTGATCGCAGGTAAATCCAGGTGTTTTTCTTACCTGCCCGAGATAACACAACGCTGCCTCTTGACGCCCGCTGCCCGCCCTGGTGTCACACTGTTGTCTCTCTCTCCTCTCTCTCTCTCTCTCTCTCTCTCTCTCTCTCTCTCTCTCTCCTCTCTCTTTCTCTCTCTCTCATCACCCCCTATTGCTCTTTCTTTCTTTTTCTGCAATCCTTTTTTTTTTTTTTTTTCTATCCATTTAGTTTCATCTCTATCTCTTTCTTTCTCTTTCTCTCTCTCTATCTCTATCTATCTATCTATCTATCTATCTATCTATCTATCTATCTATCTATCTCTCTCTCTCTCTCTCTCTCTCTCTCTCTTCTCTCTCTCTCTCTCTCTCTCTCTCTCTCTCTCTCTCTCTCTTTTCCTCTCTCTCTCTCTCTCTCTCTCTCTCTCTCTCTCTTTCCTTTCTCTCTCTCTCTCTCTCTCTCGTTCGTACTCGCAAGTTGTTCTGAATTTTTTTACAGTCGCGTTTTTTTTCAGGTTCATAAGATTTTATTTTTAATGTAAGGTGATTTTAAATTGTTTTGAAAGCCGAAGGAAAAGGAAAGTGATGGCGAAAGATATTAGATATAGTTATAGATATATACATTTATAGATATATTTACGGGAATATAAGATTTAAGACCAACCACCACTATCACACTACATCTAACTAAAAACCATCTAACTACAACCCTTACAAAAATCCACATATTGTTAAGTTATGGTAAGGTAATACGGACAATGAAAAAATAGAAAATAATTATAATTGTAATGATAATGAAAATATGATCACGAAAATAGTAATGATGAAATGAATACAATTAATAAATATAATGGACGTGTAGAGCATGGCGGACAGACTCGTTGTTGAGGATCAGGAAAATGCAGGTGTTGGCTGGACAGGTGAGACTCAGATCAAACCCACGACTGAAGGGAAGACTGAAAAAAAACCTGAACTTTAGCAAACTCGGCGGAAAGGAAAGAGAGGGGAGGAGATGAGGGGAGGAAGAAGGAAGGAGGAGGAAAGGAGGGAGGGATGTAGAGGAAGGAAGGAGGAGGAAAGAGGGGGAGATAAGTAAAGGAAGGAGGAGGAAAGAGGGGGAGAGAAGTAGAGGAAGAGTTTGTGTTGTACTATATTAGTCCTCCTCCTCCTCCTCCTTCTCCTCCTCCTCCTCCTCCTCTTCTTCATCATCATCATCATCATCACCATCATCATCATCATCATCATCGTTATTGTTATTCTTTTCGTAGTATTTGATCATTATCATTACTATTAATTAATATGTCAAATACCTCAAGTTTGCATTCCATTGCATGACCAGCATTGACCACGTTTGATTTATTGTGATTAATTGTTTGATTAATTGACAATTGGCTTCTTTGTTATCCATCCACCTACCTCCACTTCCATCCTTATAAGTCTCCTGAGCTTCACTCCATCGCATGTCATCCACTGATCCACCTTCCATTCTTCCTTCCTTCCCTTCCCTTCCCTTCCCTTCCCTTCCCTTCCCTTCCCTTCCCTTCCCTACCTTTCCTTCCTTCCTTCCTTCCTTCCTTCCTACCTTCCTTCTCTCTCTCTCTCTCTCTCTCTCTCTCTCTCTCTCTCTCTCTCTCTCTCTCTCTCTCTCTCTCTCTCTCTCTCTCTCTCTCTCTCTCTCTCTCTCTCTTTAATGCAACAGAAAACGGGGAACAGGAAGAAGAAGCAAAATTAACACGGAGTTAGCCGGACGAAGGAGGGGAAGGAGGTAGAGGGGAGGGAGGGGTGAAGAAAGAGAGGGAAGGGAAGGGTGAAGGAAGGGAGGGTGAAGGAAGGGAGGGTAGGGAGGGTTTGGTCACAGATATGCGCCTGAACCAAGGGCGTGAGGCAGGTGGCAAGGTAGGGAGGGAAGGAGATAGGTAGGGAGGTAGGGAGGGAGAGAGGTAGGGAGGGAGGGTTGGCTTGTTGTGTCACGGAGGAGTGGATAGGAGAGAAGGAGGAATTACCGTGATAGATGGATTAGTGATGAGAAAATTATACTTATTGAAGGAAGGGATGTATAGTTTGATCTCTGTTCTATGTATTACTCTGTTTGACTGTGTGCGTGTCTGTCTGTCTGTCTGTATGTCTGTCTGTCTGTCTTTCGGTCATTTAAGGTAATCAATTAGGTCTGTCTGTGTGTTTTGAAAGTTAGTCAGTTTGTCCGTCTATTTCGTGTGTGTGTGTGTGTGTGTGTGTCTGTGTGTCTGTGTCTATCTCTCGCTCTCTGTGTCGTAGAGAGAGAGAGAGAGAGAGGAGAGAGAGAGAGAGAGAGAGAGAGAGAGGATTACTAGACACACCAAGACATTACCAACCTCCACACAACCCCTGCTTTTCCCTATCAACCCCCCCCTCCCCCCCTCCCCCCTACATTACACTCTTAGCTCCCTTCTCGCAATAATGGAACAGAACCCCTTAACATCCCAATGAACAGCCTCCTCCTCCTCCTCCTCGTCCCCCTCCCCCCCCTCCTTCTCCTCCAACTAACTAATGGAGGACTTCGGCGGACATATGCTCGTTAGAAACATTAACAGCCGGTTGGTCATTAGTGGCGCCAAAGGGAAGTTTTACAGACGAATTGATGTGTTTTCAGGAGACAATTCCCTCTTCTTGGCGCGACGAGACTGGAGAGGACTCACATTTATGATTGGAGAGATACTGGAGAGATAATGGGAGAAGGAGGGGAGGTGAAGAGGGGGGGGAGGAACAGGGAAAGTGTGTGTGTGTGGTGTGTGTGTGTGTAGAAGAGGAAAAAGAAAGAGGAGCAGGAAAAGAAGGGTCAATGAGTAACCTTTTCAAGTGAGATCTTCAATTATTTTGTTCCATATGTTCCTTTTTTGTGTGTTTTTCTTGGTGTTTTTTATTGTTTGAAGGGATGCCGCGTGCTGACTGCTGGGTGTGAGGGTGGAGGAGGGGATGAGGGCGCTGGGAGACGTGTGCGAAAGATCTTTAAATAATTAGTTTCATTTAGACTGCATTGAAACGTGGAATAAAAAAAAAGAGTCAGAATCAGTTAGAAAATATTAATGATTGTCAGGATTGTTGTCGTGTGTGAATGTGTTTTTCTTTGCTTGTGTTGGGTGATTATGTTATATTATGTATCTTATATTATGTTCTTATGTTTATGTCAGGCAACTTATTGTGTGTGATAGTATAGCAAGGAAAGTGAGGGAAGGTAAGAGGAAGATGTGAAGAATGGAGAAGTTTAGGACAGATGGGAAAGGAAAAAGAAAAACACACACACACACACAAACACACACACACACACACACACACACACACACACACACACACACACACACACACACACACACACACACACACACACACACACACACACACACACACACCATCCCTCAAGTGTGTCCTTAAGTATAGCAAATAAGCGAGTTAAAACGCTCCGCTGGTTTAGAGAGAGAGAGAGAGAGAGAGAGAGAGAGAGAGAGAGAGAGAGAGAGAGAGAGAGAGAAAGAGAGAGTATTTTCTCCATGCAGATCTTTTATTATCTCGAAAACGTGACCTTTTTCATATCAAAGACTATTTCTTTCAATATGTGTGTATATGTTGTGTGTGTGTGTGTGTTTGTGTGACAGTATCTTATTTTCTTACCTTATACTTTTCGTCGCCCTCCTCGCTGTCATCAATTATCGTTCACTCCTTTTATTTACTATATAACCCTTTCCTTACCTTCCCTCACATCCCCATCCCGACACAGTTTCAGTCCACTCCATACTGTCTCTAAACTCTATCCCTGCCTTCCTTCCTTCCTCTTTTCCTCTTAAAATTTCCTTCCTTCCACTTCTACTCCACATTTCTACTTTTTTCAATCCCTCTCTTTTTCCCTCCAATCTCATTCCCACACTTTTAACACCTCTACTCCTCCTATTATCTTTCCACATTCAGAGCTACTGTCAATCCCTCCCTCCCTCCTTCCCTCCCTCCCTCCCTCCTTCCCTCCCTCCCTCCCTCTATCCCTTCCTCCCTCCCTCCATCCCTCCCTCCCTCCCTCCCTCCCTCCCTCCCTCCCTCCCTCCCTCCCTCCCTCCCTCCCTCCCTTTCTCCCTCCCTCCCTCCCTCCCCCCTTCCCTTTCTCCTCTATCTCATCCCTTCCTCCCACGCCTCTCTCTGGTCTTGTAAAGGGAGAGGGTGCTCGTTTAAAGGGATAAAGGGAGGACCAGGACCCTCGATCACACACCACACAGATCAAACAAACATATAATAAATGAAGATGAGAGGACTGGAGACTTATCTTTATCCTCGCCATGACCCGTGGGAGGAGGAGGGGGGAGGGGGGAGGGGGAGGAAGGGGGGAAGGGGACTCGGTTAGACTACGTAGATGGAAAGGAAAGTACAAGTAAGGAATAGGGAAGTTGTATACAGGGAAAATTTGGTTAGTAAGGAAAGGAAAGGTAAGGGAAGAGTTGAAAGGCAAAAGCTGATTGGGTAAAGAAAAAGAAAATGAGGCGAGAGTGATGTAAAAAGGGGAAGTATGTTGATGAATGAGTAGATTGAAGGTGAAAAGGAAGAACGAGGGAATGAATAGGCAATAGGATACGATGGAAAAGGAGAGGAATGAAGGGGTGAGTTGAGTGAGTGACTGAGTGAGTGAGTGAGTGAGTTGAGTGAGTGAGTGAGTGTGAGTGAGTGAGTGAGTGAGTGAGGGGAGGTCATGTCATCCCCTCACAAGTCACAGAGGAGTCATGAGTGAGAAAAGCTTCCCCTCATGACTCCTTTGGGTAGTGAGAGGAAGATAGGGGGAGGGAGGGAAATGAGGGGAGTATTGATTCTTGGAAGGCCGTGGGAACTTGCGTCTTGGGAACACCTAAGGGAAGATAAGGGTATGAGGGGAAGGGGCTTGTGAGGGGAAGGGGGGGGATAGAATTAAGAGAGAGGTGAATATGTGTGAAGGGTGTGAGGGGGGATAGAAGGATAGAATTAAAGGAGAGATGAATAAACTTTTGCTGTTGCCCTTGACATATCAAAAGCTTTTGATAGAGTCTGGCACAAATTTTTAATTTCCAAACTACCCTCATTCGGTTTCTATTATTCTCTCTGTAACTTCATCTTAAGTTTCCTTTCAAACCGTTCTATTGCAGCTACTGTAGACGGACATTGTTCTTCTCCTAAATCTATCAATAGTGGTGTTCCCCAGGGTTCTGTCCTATCACCCACTCTCTTTCTATTATTCATTAATGATCTTCTAAGTCTAACTCAAAGCCCTATCCACGCTGACGATTCTACCCTGCATTTTTCAACGTCGTTTATTAGACGTCCAACTCAACAGGAACTAAGTGATTCACGGAGAGATGCCACCGAGCGCCTAACTTCTGATCTTTCTATAATTTCTGATTGGGGCAAAGAAATTTTTCTCCACCCGTTGTATCGGTTTTTGGTATACAAGAATCAACATACGACGCAACGCGTCGAGCTCAGGGGTGGAGGTTTGAGTCAGCTGATTCCCGACAACTTGCACATCCCCCCTTCATCCCGCTGTCCACTTATTCCATCGTATTTCTTCCCAGACCATTACAGGAGAGTTTTCAACACAACCGAGAGTGACATCCATACACTGTGAATGCACACGTGTCATCATTAAGGTTAAATCAGGTCCAGGAGGCCTTATATAGGTGTGTTAACTTGTGAGGAAGCCGGGCGGCGGCGGGAGGATGGAGGTCGGCCATTGTGTGGAGCAGTGGTGGCGGGCCGTTCAAATGTACTCGCAAGCATCACTCAGGCCAATTTTTTCTGCACCAACGCCTCAGACAAGTGGCGAACACTAACTTAGCTATTATTTTAATGTCAGAAATGATAAATTTCACTAGTAAAATGTATTAGATATGTATAAAACAGCCAAAATACTGATGCCGCTTTGGGCTCGCTTGTGTTGGTACGCCTGTCAAATATCCACCAGTCGGGGCAGTTCTTGTAGATGTCACCAGTGGAGGTACGACGGTGGAAAATCTCCACCGGCCGGGATTTGACGAGCATTCTTGAATATAGCCCTTAATCAGTATCTTTACTCTTTCATCCTTTCACTGGTAAACTCTGGAACTCTCTTCCTGTTTCTATTTTTCCAGTTTCCTATGACTTAAATCTTTTCAAAAGAAGAGTAACAAGACACCTTCCGAACTAAATTGGCTCACCCCTCTTTTTTATATTATTCTCTTACTGTCTTCTTTATAGGGACTGGCAACTAAGCGGGCTTTGTGTTACCCATTTTTGTTGTGCCCTTGGCCAGTCCTTTGTGATGTAAAAAAAAATATTAAAAAAATGTGAAGGAGTGAAGGGGGGATAGAATGATAGAATTAACGGAGAGTTGAATATGTGTGAAGGGTTAGTGTGGGGATAGAAGGATAGGAATAAGGTTAGGTTAGAAATAGTGAGGTTAGAAATAGGTAGTGAGTGCGGAGTCAATAGGGAGCTTTAAAAGGAGGCTAGATCATTTCATGGATGGGGATGAAAGGTGGATGTAGGTAGTATTAAGTAACAAGAACTACCACGTGTAGGTCTCGTGGCCTCGTGTAGCTTCCTTATTTTCTTATGTTATTATGCTCTTAAATAGTGTTGCTGCATGATGATAATAATGATGATTGTGATAAGTAACTAATGACTAAGCTAAGCGACTTTATAAGATGAGTGTGAGAGAAAAATGTTTTAAAAAAAATAAGAAGAAAAATGAGCAGCACGAGAGAAAACAA
The DNA here is from genome assembly GCA_016584305.1 of Chionoecetes opilio. Classification (NCBI taxonomy): domain Eukaryota; kingdom Metazoa; phylum Arthropoda; class Malacostraca; order Decapoda; family Majidae; genus Chionoecetes; species Chionoecetes opilio. The sequence goes on along the minus strand of JACEEZ010016253.1, from coordinate 910,490 downwards.
AAAGGAAAATAAAGCAACAAAAAAAATCAGAACATGCATCAATTTTACTTTTTTAATGAATTCCAATTTCAAAAAAAATAACACGGCGGACGGTAGCAAGAAGTAGGAACAAAATATATAGGAAGAAAAAATATAAGAACAGCATTAATAAATAAAATCAGATAAGTCTAACATCAGGTAGTTTTTTTTAGTTTTTTTATCTTACACCTTAATTACATTTTGCATTATTATACACACATTGATTTCATTTTATATATTTTATTTACACCCTCTTTTAATTTTTCCTCTTATCTATTTCTTCTACTACTGCATTTACTGTTCTTCCACTTCTACTACTGTATCTCATCTACTGTTCTACTACTACTACTACTACTACTGCATCTACTGTTCTACTACTTCTTCTACTACTGCATCTACTGTTCTTCTACTTCTACTACTTCATCTCATCTACTGTTCTACTACTGCATTTACTGTTCTTCCACTTCTACTA
>JACEEZ010016253.1:897500-907500 GCA_016584305.1 Chionoecetes opilio | reverse complement strand
CAGTCTGTTTCTCTCACTACATATATGGACCTAACAAAAGGGTGTCAACCCCACTACATACAAAATGGACTAATTACTAGGCGCCAGCAGGTGTGTTATAGTAGGCTAAGGTTAGGGTATAAGTACATCTGGGAGGTAGCTGGCAGTGACAACATCAATATGAAAAAATGTAACCTGTGTAAAACAGAAGAGAAGCACACACTCCGCCATTATGTAATGGAATGTCAAGAAATGATCTTTTTTAGAGGCGGCTGTGCCAATGCCTCCTATGCTGGGCTGCTGCACTTTTATCTACAACCATGTAACCTTATCCAAGTCAAAAATAGTCACCCAAACTTTGCCAATGCTTCATAAAGGACTTGAAAAATAAATAAATAAATATATATGTAACATAGCATAATCTTATGTATATGCATATCTAAATGTAATTAACAAATTTACTATCTAACTTCATTAATCATGGCAATCCTTCCTATGCAACCTGCATGGGGGGTGCGCCCTTTGTCTATTTTGTACCCTTAATTATATATGTATTATGTATAATGTGTACATTATTCACAATAAACGTTTTGATCTGATCTCTCTCTCTCTCTCTCTCTCTCTCTCTCTCTCTCTCTCTCTCTCTCTCTCTCTCTCTCTCTCTCTCTCTCTCTCTCTCTCTCTCTCTCTCTCTCTCTCTCTCTCTCTCTCTCTCTCTCTCTCTTTCATACACCTCAGAGACACTTCGAAACAATTGAAGCATATTTAATTACTGAAGTGATTGTGATCGTAATTCTTTCAACAATCAAGGTATACACATATCTGGCACGTTTACTGTCATCAAATAGAACCTTAGAGCTCACGATAGGCACAAGTTAGGCAAGTCACAGTACAATAATCGAGGAGAAAACTGGGAAATGAAACTTAAGTGTCGAGGCTTTGCGAGTCATTTGGTACTTGCTTCGTGAACTTCAGCGGGAGGCTGGAGGCAGGAGGCTTGGCAGAGGCGGTGGTGGCGGTGGAGCGCGGGTCGAGTGGTCTACGGCTTACCTCTATTTGTTTATTCTGTTACGCATTTAGAAGATTCGCGTATCCATCTATAGTGTTACCGTTTGTGTTGTGGTTTGTTAACGTACCCTGGCTGCCTGCAAGCTTCGGGCAGGTCGGGTGAAGGCAGTAAGGAGGCCGGACGTGAAGTGCAGGAGGCCCAAGTGACCTGCTTGCCGTGAGTAGCCAGCCAGCCATCTTGTGTCATCATGTTTTCCTTGTGATATTTCTTTCCTTCATCGTGTGTGTAGACTGAGTGAGGTTATTTATATGTTTGTTATGGCACTTTGTACGGTATATGGAGAACCTCGATATGATGAAGAAAAGGCTATTATGGGGTTACTGAGTGAGTGACTTTCTTGATGCCATAACCCCCCTTTCTCCCCCCTTCCCTCCTCCCTCCTGTTTCTTAAGGCTTTCCTCCCCCCTCCTCCCCCTCCTCTCCGCTCTCCCCTTCCCTCCTCGATGACGGCGGCTCTTACTTTGTCTGAGATATTTAGGCGGCATAACCCCCCCCCCCCCCCACCACACACACACACCTATGAATGTGACTCAGTAAATAGTAAGTTAAGATGTGAAGTGGATTTACTTATCACAAAAAGAAAGTTAAGGATTTGAGATGTGGCGTATAACTGCAACCACCAACCATTCGCGTTAGTAACAATAATTCTGACGCTTAATTAACGAGTAATTATACCGTAGTGTACCTGTAACAAGGCGTCACGGCGAGCAGTGGCGTAGCTAGGTATCTATCAATGGGGAGCACCTGGGGGGGCATAGCTGAGCATGGGGGGGGGTCACTAGGCAAGCGGAGCTCAGGGCCACTCTGATGCCACATAGAAGAGTATATTCTAAGATCAGATCAGTGGTGGGTATTAGACCATTATACAGGATACGACAGCCATGGCCACTGGGGGGCACCGTATCCTCATGGAGGGTACGTGCCCCTCATGCCCCCCGTAGTTACGCCACTAGTGGTGTGGTGTTCCATTTAGATTTATGGTAGCAAGGATGTAGTATATTTGGGGTGTTGTGTGGTGGTGTGGTGGTATTGCTTTGGTGAAGTTTGAATATGGTGGTGATGGTGTGTTTCCTTCGTAAAATCAGGATACCCTTTTGTTTTGTTCGATCTTTATTGTCTTCTTTCAAAATGATGTTTCATAGAAAGTAATGTAGGAATGAGTGTATCCATCCATCTATCCGTCCATCCATCTCGTGTTTTCTGGTATTACATAAACATTTTCATTGAAGTATTTATATGTATCGCGTATTATGCGTATCGCATAAGCTAAATTCATGTCTCCGGCCAGGCGTCCACGTCATTGGCAGTAATAATGCAGGCTCGCGGGGGGCGGGCGTGCGGGCGTGACGGTGGGCGGAGGTGTTCATGTGTCATGTTCCATGTGATGAGTGTGTTCTATGTGTCATGTGCTGTATGGTATATATGTGTTGTATGTGTCATGTACTTTGTGTTTTTTTACATGTTTTTATGTTTCAAGTGTTTGTGTCATGTGTTTCATGTGTTTTGTATTTTAGGTGTTTGTGTTATATGTGTTTAAGAGTCGCGAGACCATGAGACTACCAAACTCTTAAACCACGAGACACAATAACCTGCGAGACCACAACCGACCACAAGACAAGAAGAATACAAAACCTTAAAAGCACAAGACCAAGAGATCACAATTAGACCTCTGAAAAAAACGACAATAATTATTAACGTCACTTGAGGAACCACGCGAAGGGGCCACGACGTAGTATATTCAACCTCCTTCAGTAGCCACGTTTATGAGTCCCTCCGTTTTGGGTCACTTGCAAAGGTCACGTGGAGGACCAGATAACCGAGGAGCTGACGCAGGGTGTGACCTCCACTCGGGGTCATCGCCAGCGTCCGGGTCACCTCTGGAAGGTCATCAAGTCGTAAATTAGACACTAAGGACGATTGGGCCTCATTATCGAGAGAGAAAGAGAGAGAGAGAGAGAGAGAGAGAGAGAGAGAGAGAGAGAGAGAGAAGAGAGAGAGAGAGAGAGAGAGAGAGAGAGAGAGAGAGAGAGAGAGAGAGAGAGAGAGATGAAAATTGTACTAGAGGAGTTAAAGATAAAATAGAGAATGGAAAGTAAATATATGAAATAGAGGAGGGAGAGTAGGAAGGAAAAGGAGGAGGAGGAGGAGGATATGGTGAAGAGGTGATGGTGGTGATGGTGTCGTGAGCGATAGGTAGCACAAAAAATGGGATGTAAGGGAGAGTAGAAGTGGAGTTACGAATGAGAGGGGAGTGAGGGGAAGGTTGAGAAAGGCGTCGTGAGTAAAGAAGTAAAGGGCTGGGATGGGAGGCGAGAGGCGGGCGTGCGGAAGGGAGACGTGAGGGAGATACAGAAGGAAGGGGAGGAGGGGGGAGGGGGAAGGGAAGGGAAGGGAAGGGAAGGGAAGGGGGAGGGGTAGTAGTAAGCGTGAGGAAAAGTGTGAGGGTAGGCAGTAGGACGTGAAGAAATGAAATAAGGGAGAGAGAGGAAAGGAGGGAGGGAGGGAGGTAAGTTCGTGAGGGAGTCAGGGCGTGAGGGTCTATTTGTGAGGTGAGGTGGGACTGGGAGATTAAAAGAGAGAGAGAGAGAGAGAGAGAGAGAGAGAGAGAGAGAGAGAGAGAAGAGAGAGAGAGAGAGAGAGAGAGAGAGAGAGAGTATAAATTAAGAAGGGGAAAAAGCATGAGGGAGGGCGTGAGGAAGGGTGATCACACGGCCCCAGCTGGCATGACTGGACTCGGGGGGGGCGTGGGGGGGTTGCCAGGTGAGAGAGAGAGGGAGGGGGCTAGCCAGGTGAGAGGGGGGAGGGGGGGAAGAGGTGTGGCGCCGTTGGAGGGTGACGAAGGAGAATGTGTCTTTATTAATCTGGTCGAGTCAGCTGCCCCGCATACACTGCTTAGGTAAAGAGCCGCACGCACATCTGGCTGGGGAGAGGAGGGAGGGTGAGAGTAGGGAGAGGAGGGGGAGAGGGAGAGAGGAGGGAGAGGAGAGAGTAAGGAGGGAGGGAGGAGAGAGGGAGAGTAAGGGAGGGATATATGGGAAAGGCACATGTTGATCGCACCGATAAATATGCTTAAAGAGGTGGAAGTGTGAATGGAATAGTGAAGATAATGTAGAGGATGCGTGATTGTGTGGTGCGATTTAGTGTTACATAAGCATGATGGAAGAAGAGGATGGAAGGGGAAGTGGAGATAGGTAAAGTAATGTGTAGGGTATTGGAGAGACAGATGGAAGAAAGTAGAAAGTGGAAAGGAAGAAGTGAACATAAGAACATAAGAAAATAAGGAAGGTACAAGAGGCTGTGAGACTTACACGTGGTAGTTCAGGTTACTTATCACTACCTACATCCACCTTTCATCCCCATCCGGGAAATTGTCTAGCCTCCTTTTAAAACTCCCTATTGACTCCGCACTAAATTATTATTATTATTTTTTTTTTTTTACAATTGTGCCTATAGCGCCTGTAGGCAGTGGTGACCCAAGGCTCGGATGGTAGGCTCTGGAGGTTCACTTGAAGATTCTGATGGTTGGTCCCCGCCCGTGGTGGTGCAGGCAGGATTATAGTGACGCCTGTGAGGCTCATGCCGCCCCCCTGTGTCCTCCGATGCACTCGCAGTCGAAGGTAGAGTTGATAGGCAGGGCATGTGGGTGTTCTTAGGCCACTCGACGGTGCAGAAAGGTTACGGGTTTCTTCGGGGATCGAACTCGGGTCACCGAGAACGCCAGTCGGAGACTCTAACCGCTCCGCTACCGCCTCCCCCAAACTATACTCCATGCCGTGTTATGTGAAGTGTATAAGTTGAGATTGAATATTACTAGGTTAGAGAATAAAGATAAAGTAAGGAAAGAAGTTTTGGTTGACTATTTTGGTAAATCAAGTGATTAGTAGTAGTAGTGGTGATGGTGGGGGTGGTGGTGGTGGTGGTGGTGGTAGTGGTAGTGGTGGTGGTGGGGGTGGTAGCGGTAGTGGTGTTGGTGGTGGTGGTGGTGGGGGTGGTAGTAGTAGCGGTAAGAGTGGTAGTAGATAGTTACCTTGAGGGATCCGTGGCCTGACCTTGCCTAATGTTATATTGACTCACCACCTTGACGCTGTACTGATAACACACACACACACACACACATACACACACACACACACACACACACACACACGCACACACGCACACACACACACACACACACACACACACACACACACACACACACACACACACACACACACACACACACACACACACACACACCAAAAGCTAATATCCTGGTTTACCACAAAGTGAAATTAACTCCCTTGTGAATTAACCACAGCCACACCTCCCTTGCTCCCTACCTCCCCTCCTGCACCCCCCCCCCCCCCCCGCCGCACACCTGCCGCCGCCCCCACGTCGCACACATCACCCCCCTCAGGACTGCTGTAGACACACGCCACAGAGGTAATGGCCGGGCGAGTGTTACCACAGACTCTTGAACCTTGAAATGTCTGAGGGTGGAAAGGAAGGAAGGAGTTGAGGGTGGGACGAAAAATAAGAAGGAAGGAAAATAGGGAAGGAAGGAAGGAAGGAAGGAAGGAAGGAAGGAAAGAAGAAGGAAAGGGGTGAAGGCGGGAGGAAAAATAAGAAAGGAAGGAAGGAAGAAGGAAGGAAAGGGTTGAGGGTGGGACGAAAAATAAGAAAGGAAAATAAGGAAGGAAGGAAAGAAAGAAAGGAAGAAGGAAGGAAAGAGTTGAGGGTGGGACGAAAAAAATGGAAGAAGAATAGGCATTGCGTATGAGGAAGGGATAGGAGGGGTAGAAATAAGAGAGAGGAGGGAGGGGGGAATTAAATGGTAGAGAAATAGTTAAAGGAGTGTGGAAAAGAAGGACGAGGAAGTGAAGGAGAGAGTGAGAAAAAAAGGAAGAAAAGATGGTGGAAGTGTAAGGAAAGGAGGAATTGGAAGTATAGAAAGGAAGAATTTAAGGGAAAAGAAAAGAGATGAAAGGTGGTAGAAGGCTTTTAACCCCTTGAGACCCAGAACGTAATTTTTATTGTAATATAACCACCATTCGACGATTTTAATGAACATAAACATTAATATATATAATGACCTGCTTAATATCCTTGTCCATTAGCTAATTTGGTTTATTTAGTTGCTTTTTTGTAGTTTAATGGCTAATAACAGACGATTTCATATAGCAAAGGAAAGATCTGGGGGTGAAGGGGTTAAGGAAGGAAAGGGAAGGAAGTATAGAAATATGGGAGGGAAGAACAGAAGAGAGTGGATAATGAAAAGGAAAAGTTGAAAAAAGTATGATAAACCAAAAGTGGAAAAGAAAATAATGAAAAAAGTTTGTTATAATATTTTTTTTTGGCTTAGATATGAAAATAATGCTGAAATATAAAGATATGAAAATAATGCATAGATGTATTTGATTTCTCTTATATTTTTTTTAATTTTCTGTGCAACTGATTGAAACTGTCGAACTATTGCTGTTACATTTTTGTTTTGTTTTCGTTTAACTTTTTAAGTGACTTATTATATTTTTTTGTGTTATTCTTCCCCTGTCACTGAAAACTCTCTCTCTCTCTCTCTCTCTCTCTCTCTCTCTCTCTCTCTTCTCTCTCTCTCTCTCTCTCTCTCTCTCTCTTCTCTTCTCTCTCTCTCTCTCTCTCTCTCTCTCTCTCTCTCTCTCTTTTTTTTTCTTTTTTTTATTTTTATTTAAACTGTTAGCACATTTGGTGTTATTATAGCTAAAGCTCTAGGTTTTACACTAGAGCTATCTATAGCTACATATAATGTAAAAAAGACATTTTATATTTAATAATAAATTAGGCCATCAACCAGCTCAGCTGTTCACCCCCCCGCTTAAAGTCTTGTAGCGAGGCGTGGTGGTGGAGGTCAGTTTGGTGAACTAACTGGTTCCACAGACGGCCGTAGCGGGGTAAGAAGGAACGTAGGTGGTGCTCTGTCCTGGAGAAGGGCACAGTCACTTGCTCCTGTCTGTGTGGGGCGACACGGGTGGAGTGAAGGGGCGGCGGGGGCCTGGGGAGCTTGATGGCTGCCAGGTGGGGCGTGTGGAGATTTAGTGCCTTGTGCATGACATATAAACCTGCCACATCCCTGCGCTTCTGGAGGGGTTGGAAGGAGTCAGGCGCGTGGTGGGGACGTTTATCGCTAACCAGTCGCTGGGCTCTTCTCTGGACGCGGTCTAGTGTGGCCAAGTAAGAGGGCGGGCAGGAAGACCATGCTAGGGGGGAGTATTCCATTAGGGGACGTACCTGAGCCTTGTACAGAACCTCAACCCCCTTGGCATCTAGAAGGTGGGAGATGCGCCGGACACAGCTGAGTCTCCAGGCCGAGTTTTTAGCAACTCTCCTGGCATGACTGGTGAAGGTCAGTCCCGCGTCAAACTCCACCCCAAGGATGGAGATGGATCTCTGAAGGGGGAGTGATCTGCCCTCAAGCCGTATGTCCGGTGCAGGCAGGTTGGTGATGTCTTGCCTGCGAGAGATAAGCAGAGCCTGGGTTTTGTCAGGGGCCAGGCTGACCTGCCATCGACTACTCCAGGTGACGATGTTGTCCAATGCCAGGTTGATGCGGCACACCGTGTCCTACCAGTCACATCTGTCGCAGGGGAAGGCAAGGGTGCAGTCATCAGCGTAGGCCTGGGCCTCAGGAATGAGCTGGAGAATGTCATTGAAATAGACATTCCACAGAAGAGGCCCGAGTACGCTGCCCTGCGGGACGCTGGCGTGGATGGGTTGCTGGCTGGAAGTGTGGCCGTTGATCACCACCCGTAAGGTCCTGTCTTGGAGGTAGTCCTGGATGAGCTGCAGTAGGGCGCCGCGCACTCCCAGGCTCCTCAGCTTGGCAGCGAGACCTCGGTGCCACACCCTGTCAAAGGCTCCGGCGATGTCCAAAGCCACGACAAAGGTGCCCATTCCTCTATCCAGCGAGTGGTTCCAGGAAGCAGACTGAAGGAGGAGCAGGTCTGCAGCTGACCTTCCCTGCCTGAAACCAAACTGCTTGGAGTTGAGGAGATGGTGGGCGTCCAAGAAGGTGTTGATCTTGGCGGTGATGAGGGACTCCAGGATTTTCCCAACAGTGGTGAGAAGGGAAATTGGGCGGTAGTTCTTTGGGTCCCGTTTGCTGTTTTTTTTGTGGATGGCCACCACTCTTGCCTCTTTCCATTGCGTGGGCCACTTGCACGAGGAAAGAATGTTGTTGAAGATGATGGTGAGTGGTGGAGCGAGCTGGGCAGCACATCCCTTTAGTAGGTGAGGGCTGATGTTGTCGGGCCCTAGCGCCTTCTTGGGATCTATTTGCCGCAGCTGATGTTCTACTTCCTTATTGTTAACTGCGAGACTCTCCAGAGAGGCCCTGGTGAGGGATGGTATCTCTCTCTCTCTCTCTCTTCTCTCCTCTTCTCTCTCCTCTCTCTCTCTCTCTCTCTCTCTCTCTCCTCTCTCTCTCTCTCTCTCTCTCTCTCTCTCTCTCTCTCTCTCTCTCTCTCTCTCTCTCTCTCTCTCTTCTCTCTCCTCCTCTCTCTCTCCCCTCCTTTCCTTCCCTTTCCTTGCTCTCAACATGCATTTTACTCCTCTCTCTCTCTCTCCTCTCTCTCTCTCTCTCTCTCTCTCTCTCTCTCTCTCTCTCTCTCTCTCTCTCTCTCTCTCTCTCTCTCTCTCCCCCTCTCTCTCTCTCTCTCTCTCTCTCTCTCTCTCTCTCTCTCCCCCCCCCCCCCCGTGTTGTCGTTTCTGCCTGTTGATAGCACCCGTAAAATTGGAAAATAAATCACATTCTACCACAGTCTAGGTGAGGTATCAATTTTCCAGACGAACGGCGATGACGGAGGGTGAAAGGGGCAAGGAAGGAAGGGAGGGGAAGAGGAAGGAGCAAGGAGGGAAGAGGAAGGGCAAGGAGGGAAGAGGAAGGGGAAGAGGAAGGGGCAAGGAGGGAAGGGAGGGGAAGGAGAAGGGGGGCGGTAGAATGGTAGAAGTGGAGGTAGGAGTAAAGGGGGAAGAAATGAGGAATGGAGAGGGCATATGAGATGTAAGGGAAAGGTGAAATAGATGGGTTTATTGAGAGAGAGAGAGAGAGAGAGAGAGAGAGAGAGAGAGAGAGAGAGAGAGAGAGAGAGAGAGAGAGAGAGAGAGAGAGAGAGAGAGAGAGAGAGAGAGAACAGGTAGGAAAGTAGTGGAGAGGTGTAGATAAGGAGAAAGGATATTAGTGGAGGGAGGGAAAGAAGATGAGGTTGCTTAGAGACTAGGAAAGGAAGTCAAAAGAGAGGAAGAGAGGGAAGGAAAGGGGAATAGGTGAAAGAGAGGAGAGGGAAGGAAAGGGGAAGACGTGAAAGAGAGGAGAGGGAAGGAAAGGGGAAGAGGGGAAAGAGAGAACAAGGATGGGAAGGCAGGGAGTCAAGTACAAGTATATAGCAGTCAATGTTTATCGTCAAATTTTAAGGATAATTTTGTTTCATTAGTCAATTTAGTAGCCACTATTTTTCCTTGCAGTTTTGGGTTGGGTTAGGGTTACTGCGACTGCCTCACCTCAGCACTCAGCAGCCAGACAGCACTCAGCACTCCTCCTGACGACCTCCTGCTGGGTGCTGATTAACCGCATGTCAGAGTGGCAGTTTGTCTTCGTTCCCCGTTGCTCGTTCTATTGGATTCTTATTTCTCTCCTTATCTTGAAGAAAAAGAAAATAGTGTGTGTGGTAATATAGCAGTTAAGAAAAAATGTTGTGCAAAATTAAGGTATATAATATTTTCGTGGCAGCAGTTTTGTGAGTATTGCTCCTTTATTGGATGTGGTGCCTTGTCCCGTTTGAGCTTTCATTTTTATTTTTATTTTTCGTTGTGCGTAAAATCATTCAGTGTTTTTGATTGGAAAGAGTGGTGGATTTACGAGAGGGGGGCAGGGGGGGGGCACGGGGGGTGGGCTGTAGTTGTCGGTGTTGTGGGTGGAGCCTTGATAATGAAAGGTAA
>JACEEZ010016253.1:850000-877500 GCA_016584305.1 Chionoecetes opilio | reverse complement strand
TGGAGGGATGGATAGATGGATGTAGGGCTGGACAGATTGATTGATGGATGGATGGATGGATGGAGGGAGGGAGGGAGGGAGGGAGGGATAGATGGATGGAGGATTGGATAGATGGATGGAGGGATGGATAGATGGACGTAATAGTAGTGTTGTAGTTATGTCATCATTATCGTCATTATATTCTATTATTTAAAAAAAATTATTGTTATAGTAGTAATAGTAATGATAATACTCCAGGAGTAATCAATACTGGAGGCTAGTCCTTTCAATCAATCAATCATTGGGGGCATACGCCGGGGGGCGCGTCGCCTCGCCCACCCTACGACGCCACTCCCGGGGGTCACCACGCGCGAGTTCCCATGCAGGCTCCTTTCCCATACCAAGCAGCTCTCGACAAGAAACATCAACTTGCCCCAGCCACGAGCCTTGTGGGCGCCCCCTTGGCCTCCTCCACGCCGGATTGTCTCTTACAGATACAACCCGATGGGAAGGATCGGTTTCAGGGTAGCGTGCCACATGCCCATATAGCCGAAGTTGGCGCTGACGGACTATGCAGGTAATAGGCCTCGATTCAGTCTCACGGTGCAATCGCTGATTTGACACGTAATGATCCCAGCGATACCCCATGATTCTGCGAAGACACTTATTACCAAAGGCATTGATTCGTCTCTTCAAGTCACTATTTAGTGTCCATGTCTCACAACCATAGAGTAAGACAGGGATCACAAGCGACTTGAAGATCCGGATCTTTGTCCTCCTGCACAGGTACCGACAACGCCAAATACTCCCGCTGAGCGAGTCCATAACACCGTGGGCTATGCCAATCCGTCGTAAGACTTCTTGACGTGACCCGCCGTCATTATGGACTGCGCTACCAAGGTATGTAAAACTTTCCAAGATCTCAATGTCCTCGCCACACGCATGAACAGACTGTAATGCTTCATCTAGTAAGTCTCCAAATACCTGGACCTTGGTCTTGAGCCAGGAGACCTCAAGTCCCAAAGGCTTTGCCTCCTCGTGCAGCGCCTCGAGAGCCATCACCAGGACCTCCAGCGACTCAGCAAAGATTACTGCATCATCGGCAAAAACAAGATCAGTGATCTTGGTGTTGCCGACGGATGCTCCACAATCACTTTGATCTACAACCTTGTCCAATACCCAGTCCATACAAGCGTTGAAAAGTGATGGGGCAAGGACGCACCCTTGCCTCACTCCTGTATTCACAGGAAAGAAGCTGGATACACCTGCCCCACACTTCACAGCACTCTCAGTCCCAGAATACAGACCAGTTATCAAACCAATAGTCCTTGCAGGAATCCCTCGAAGTCGCAGACCTTTGAAAATATCCTTTGAAATGTAGAAAATATAATGATAGTAATAATGATACTATTGATTATTATAATTATGATGATACTGATAATTATAATTTTTCATTATTACTATTATACACTCAGACATTTTACCTTTTTTTCACATATTTCAGTTGTATCATTTTCATCGTGTGTGTGTGTGTGTGTGTGTGTTCGTGTGTGTGTGTGTGTTCATGTGTGTGTGTGTGTGTTCGTGTGTATGTGTGTGTGTTCGTGTGTGTGTGTGTGTGTGTTCGTGTGTGTGTGTGTGTGTTTCGTGTGTGTGTGTGTGTGTGTGTGTGTGTGTGTGTGTGTGTGTGTGTGTGTGTGTGTGTGTGTGTGTGTGTGTGTGTGTGTGTGTGTTCGTGTGTGTGTGGCATATGGTGAGCGGGCAGCCCTGATCTCTCCCTCCCTGTTCCCTCTCTCCTTCCTAACATCCCTCCTCGTCACCGTGAGGACCCACTCGCATAATGACCACCTCGCTAGCCTCCTCCTCCTCCTCCTCCTCCTCTTCGTCTTTTTTCCTTTATTTTTTATATATCTCATTTTTTATATTATTATTTCTCTTTTCTAGTTTAAGCTTTTTACTAACATGATCTATTATTGTATTATATGATATTGTATGTATGATATATTTCTTTTCGTTCCTATTTTTTTCCTTTTGTTTAAAAAAAAAATTCTGGACATTTATTTATCTCTTCACACTTTACATGCCATTTTTTTTCTTTTTTTTCTTCAATATTTCATTCATGTTGATACGATAGACACGGATTCTTGTATATCATATCATCTTTTTCCTTTACCTACCTTTACTCTTTTACCCTTTCTTTTACTCCTTGACCTGTTTCAAATTTTTCACTTTGCATTTACTTCTAGTTTTCACCCATTCCTGATATTTCTTGCCTTTTTTTTTTACTTTCTGCAGTACAATATTTTTCCTTACATTTTTACATTTTTTTCGTCCTCCCGGTAAACATTCTTAATTCTCTTGTGTATACTTCCTTTTAAAGCACTTCCAATTCATTAGTCTTATTTATCATTAGCTTATTTATTTCATTAGTTTACATTTATTATTTCAACTCTCTTTGTGTTGCCTTCTCTGTTTATACAATATTTCGTCCCTTTGGTAAGCTTTCTTAACTCTCTTGGTTTTTCTAAGTTTTAAGGCACAAGTTAAAATCCAATTCTCTAGTCCTATTCTGTTTACATTTATTATTCCAATTTCCATATATTTTTGTTACCTTCTTCTCTATATTTATCTATTCGCTATTTATTCTCTATTAACCTATTCGCATTTTTTCGTCCCTTCTGTAAGCAATTTTTTTTTTTTTCACTTCCCATTCCAGTACTTCCAATTCTCTAGTCTTTTTCTGTTTACATTTACTATTTCAACTTTCATATAATTTTGTTACCTTCTCTGTTTACATGTTTTCGTCCCCTCGTTAAGCATCTCGTCGTGTAGCCTGTCCAAGCATCCCTCTTGATCCGTCACCCTGCCATCATCCGTGACCCTTTCTGACCCATTACCAAGGAGGAGGAGGAGGAGTAGGGGTGGAGTAGGGGCCCGTCCACTCCTCTTCCTCTTACCTGATGCTCTCTTAATGGGCTCTCCACTCCCCTTCCCTCAAGACATCCTGGACTCCTCTCCACTCCCCACTCCACTCCCCACTCCACTCCCCACTCCACTCCCCACTCCACTCCCCACTCCACTCCCCTCTCCATCACGCCAAGTCCTGTCTCTTTGCATCTCAGCCTTGCCTTCCTGTCTGTCCCTCATATTAGGTACCCGTGGTTTCTTTTTACTTTTTTTGGTTTTTTACCTGTGTGTTTGTCAAGTGTAGTTGTGTGATACCTGTCCTTGTTTGCTGTGGGGTTTTTGTTTGTCTGCTTGTGTTTTTAAAGTCTTATTGTTTTTTTAGTTAATCTGGGTTATTGTATTTAGTGTAGTTGTGTAGATTTTGTTGTTGATTGTTTAATGAAGGAAGGCTGGGAAGATGACTAGAATGTTGTAAAATCGATTGTATTTACGCGGATTGTAACACACACACACACACACACACACACACACACACACACACACACACACACACACACACACACACACACACACACACACACACACACACACACACACACACACACACACACACACACACACACACACACACACAAGTCTTGGCTCGACAGACCATGCCGTTAATAGACATGGTATATACGGGTTTGTTTATACAGTTTATAAATGTATTAATAATGGCAATAAATGTACTATTACTTTTACTATTATTACTATTACACAAGTCAGCATTTTTTTTGTATTTTACATATTACCGTGGCGCGAGGGTACAAGTCACGGGGTTTTGGGGTTTGCTGATGTGGGTTGGTTGGGGTTTACTGTTGTGGGTTGGTTGGGGTTTACTGTTGTGGGTTGGTTGGGGTTTACTGTTGTGGGTTGGTTGGGGTTTACTGTTGTGGGTTGGTTGGGATTTACTGTTGTGTGTTGGTTGGGGTTTACTGTTGGGGGTTGGTTGGGGTTTGCTGTTGTGGGTTGGTTGGGGTTTGCTGTTGTGGGTTTTGGGATTTTCTGTTGGGGTTTACTGTTGTGGGTTGGTTGGGGTTTACTGTTGGGGGTTGGTTGGGGTTTACTGTTGTGGGTTGGTTGGGGTTTGCTGTTGTGGGTTTTGGGGTTTACTGTTGTGGGTTGGTTGGGGTTTACTGTTGAGGGTTGGTTGGGGTTTACTGTTGTGGGTTGGTTGGGGTTTACTGTTGTGGGTTGGTTGGGGTTTTACTGTTGTGGGTTGGTTGGGGTTTGCTGTTGAGGGTTGGTTGGGGTTTACTGTTGTGGGTTGGTTGGGTTTACTGTTGGGGGTTGGTTGGGGTTTGCTGTTGTGGTTGGTTGGGGTTTACTGTTGAGGGTTGGTTGGGGTTTACTGTTGTGGGTTGGTTGGGTTTACTGTTGAGGGTTGGTTGGGGTTTACTGTTGTGGGTTGGTTGGGGTTTACTGTTGAGGGTTGGTTGGGGTTTACTGTTGTGGGTTGGTTGGGGTTTACTGTTGTGGGTTGGTTGGGGTTTACTGTTGAGGGTTGGTTGGGGTTTACTGTTGTGGGTTGGTTGGGGTTTACTGTTGAGGGTTGGTTGGGGTTTACGGTTGTGGGTTGGTTGGGGTTTGCGGTTGAGGGTTGGTTGGGGTTTGCTGTTGTGGGTTGGTTGGGGTTTACTGTTGAGGGTTGGTTGGGGTTTACTGTTGGGGGTTGGTTGGGGTTTACTGTTGTGGGTTGGTTGGGGTTTGCTGTTGTGGGTTTTGGGGTTTACTGTTGTGGGTTGGTTGGGGTTTACTGTTGTGGGTTGGTTGGGGTTTACTGTTGTGGGTTGGTTGGGGTTTACTGTTGTGGGTTGGTTGGGGTTTACTGTTGTGGGTTGGTTGGGGTTTGCTGTTGAGGGTTGGTTGGGGTTTGCTGTTGTGGGTTGGTTGGGGTTTACTGTTGAGGGTTGGTTGGGGTTTACTGTTGGGGTTTACTGTTGTGGGTTGGTTGGGGTTTGCTGTTGTGGGTTTTGGGGTTTACTGTTGTGGGTTGGTTGGGGTTTACTTTTGGGGGTTGGTTGGGGTTTACTGTTGTGGGTTGGTTGGGGTTTACTGTTGTGGGTTGGTTGGGGTTTACTGTTGTGGGTTGGTTGGGGTTTACTGTTGTGGGTTGGTTGGGGTTTACTGTTGTGGGTTGGTTGGGGCTTACTGTTGTGGGTTGGCTGGGGTTTACTGTTGAGGGTTGGTTGGGGTTTACTGTTGTGGGTTGGTTGGGGTTTGCTGTTGTGGGTTTTGGAGTTTACTGTTGTGAGTTGGTTGGGGTTTACTGTTGTGGGTTGGTTGGGGTTTACTGTTGTGGGTTGGTTGGGGTTTACTGTTGGGGGTTGGTTGGGGTTTGCTGTTGAGGGTTGGTTGGGGTTTACTGTTGTGGGTTGGTTGGGGTTTTACTGTTGAGGGTTGGTTGGGGTTTACTGTTGGGGGTTGGTTGGGGTTTGCTGTTGTGGGTTTTGGGGTTTACTGTTGGGGGTTGGTTGGGGTTTTGCTGTTGAGGGTTGGTTGGGGTTTACTGTTGGGGGTTGGTTGGGGTTTACTGTTGTGGTTGGTTGGGGTTTACTGTTGTGGGTTGGTTGGGGTTTACTGTTGGGGGTTGGTTGGGGTTTACTGTTGTGGGTTGGTTGGGGTTTACTGTTGAGGATTGGTTGGGGTTTGCTGTTGTGGGTTTTGGGGTTTACTGTTGTGGGTTGGTTGGGGGTTTACTGTTGAGGGTTGGTTGGGGTTTACTGTTTAGGGTTGGTTGGGGTTTGCTGTTGTGGGTTTTGGGGTTTACTGTTGGGGGTTGGTTGGGGTTTGCTGTTGAGGGTTGGTTGGGGTTTACTGTTGGGGGTTGGTTGGGGTTTACTGTTGTGGGTTGGTTGGGGTTTACTGTTGTGGGTTGGTTGGGGTTTACTGTTGGGGGTTGGTTTGGGGTTTACTGTTGTGGTTGGTTGGGTTTGCTGTTGTGGGTTTTGGGGTTTACTGTTGTGGGTTGGTTGGGGTTTACTGTTGTGGGTTGGTTGGGGTTTACTGTTGTGGGTTGGTTGGGGTTTACTGTTGAGGGTTGGTTGGGGTTTACTGTTGTGGGTTGGTTGGGGTTTACTGTTGGGGGTTGGTTGGGGGTTGGTTGGGGTTTACTGTTGTGGGTTGGTTGGGATTTACTGTTGTGGGTTGGTTGGGGTTTACTGTTGTGGGTTGGTTGGGGTTTGCTGTTGTGGGTTGGTTGGGGTTTACTGTTGTGGGTTTGGTTGGGGTTTACTGTTGTGGGTTGGTTGGGGTTTACTGTTGTGGGTTGGTTGGGGTTTACTGTTGTGGGTTGGTTGGGGTTTACTGTTGTGGGTTGGTTGGGGTTTACTGTTGTGGGTTGGTTGGGGTTTACTGTTGTGGGTTGGTTGGGGTTTACTGTTGTGTGGTTGGTTGGGGTTTACTGTTGTGGGTTGGTTGGGGTTTACTGTTGGGGTTGGTTGGGGTTTACTGTTGGGGGTTGGGTGGGGTTTACTGTTGGGGTTGGTTGGGGTTTACTGTTGAGGGTTGGTTGGGGTTTACTGCTGTGGGTTGGTTGGGGTTTACTGTTGTGGGTTGGTTGGGGTTTACTGTTGGGGGTTGGTTGGGGTTTACTGTTGTGGGTTGGTTGGGGTTTACTGTTGGGGGTTGGTTGGGGTTTACTGTTGGGGGTTGGTTGGGGTTTACTGTTGTGGGTTGGTTGGGGTTTGCTGTTGTGGGTTTTGGGGTTTACTGTTGTGGGTTGGTTGGGGTTTACTGTTGTGGGTTGGTTGGGGTTTACTGTTGTGGGTTGGTTGGGGTTTACTGTTGAGGTTGGTTGGGGTTTACTGTTGTGGGTTGGTTGGGGTTTACTGTTGGGGTTGGTTGGGGTTTACTGTTGTGGGTTGGTTGGGGTTTACTGTTGTGGGTTGGTTGGGGTTTACTGTTGTGGGTTGGTTGGGGTTTGCTGTTGTGGGTTGGTTGGGGTTTACTGTTGTGGGTTGGTTGGGGTTTTACTGTTGTGGGTTGGTTGGGGTTTACTGTTGTGGGTTGGTTGGGGTTTACTGTTGTGGGTTGGTTGGGTTTACTGTTGTGGGTTGGTTGGGGTTTACTGTTGGGGGTTGGTTGGGGTTTACTGTTGTGGGTTGGTTGGGGTTTACTGTTGTGGGTTGGTTGGGGTTTACTGTTGTGGGTTGGTTGGGGTTTACTGTTGGGGGTTGGTTGGGGTTTACTGTTGGGGGTTGGGTGGGGTTTACTGTTGGGGGTTGGTTGGGGTTTACTGTTGAGGGTTGGTTGGGGTTTACTGCTGTGGGTTGGTTGGGGTTTACTGTTGTGGGTTGGTTGGGGTTTACTGTTGGGGGTTGGTTGGGGTTTACTGTTGTGGGTTGGTTGGGGTTTACTGTTGGGGGTTGGTTGGGGTTTACTGTTGTGGGTTGGGTGGGGTTTACTGTTGGGGGTTGGTTGGGGTTTACTGTTGGGGGTTGGGTGGGGTTTACTGTTGTGGGTTGGTTGGGGTTTACTGTTGTGGGTTGGTTGGGGTTTACTGTTGTGGGTTGGTTGGGGTTTACTGTTGGGGTTGGTTGGGGTTTACTGTTGAGGGTTGGTTGGGGTTTACTGTTGGGGGTTGGTTGGGGTTTACTGTTGGGGGTTGGTTGGGGTTTACTGTTGGGGGTTGGTTGGGGTTTACTGTTGAGGGTTGGTTGGGGTTTACTGTTGTGGGTTGGTTGGGGTTTTCTGTTGTGGGTTGGTTGGGGTTTACTGTTGAGGGTTTTGGGATTTTCTGTTGAGGGTTGGTTGGGGTTTACTGTTGGGGGTTGGTTGGGGTTTACTGTTGTGGGTTGGTTGGGGTTTACTGTTGAGGGTTGGTTGGGGTTTACTGTTGTGAGTTGGTTGGGGTTTGCTGTTGTGGGTTGGTTGGGGTTTACTGTTGGGGGTTGGTTGGGTTTACTGTTGTGGGTTGGTTGGGGTTTACTGTTGAGGGTTGGTTGGGGTTTACTGTTGGGGGTTGGTTGGGGTTTACTGTTGTGGGTTGGTTGGGGTTTACTGTTGTGGGTTGGTTGGGGTTTGCTGTTGGGGGGTTGGTTGGGGTTTGCTGTTGAAGGTTGGTTGGGGTTTGCTGTTGTGGGTTGGTTGGGGTTTGCTGTTGAAGGTTGGTTGGGGTTTACTGTTGTGGGTTGGTTGGGGTTTGCTGTTGAGGGTTGGTTGGGGTTTGCTGTTGAGGGTTGGTTGGGGTTTGCTGTTGTGGGTTGGTTGGGGTTTGCTGTTGTGGGTTGGTTGGGGTTTGCTGTTGAAGGTTGGTTGGGGTTTGCTGTTGTGGGTTGGCTGGGGTTTGCTGTTGGGGGGTTGGTTGGGGTTTGCTGTTGAAGGTTGGTTGGGGTTTACTGTTGTGGGTTGGTTGGGGTTTGCTGTTGAGGGTTGGTTGGGGTTTGCTGTTGTGGGTTGGTTGGGGTTTGCTGTTGTGGGTTGGTTGGGGTTTGCTGTTGAAGGTTGGTTGGGGTTTGCTGTTGTGGGTTGGTTGGGGTTTGCTGTTGGGGGGTTGGTTGGGGTTTGCTGTTGAAGGTTGGTTGGGGTGTACTGTTGTGGTTGGTTGGGGTTTGCTGTTGTGGGTTGGTTGGGGTTTGCTGTTGAAGGTTGGTTGGGGTTTACTGTTGGGGGTTGGTTGGGGTTTACTGTTGTGGGTTGGTTGGGGTTTACTGTTGGGGGTTGGTTGGGGTTTGCTGTTGTGGGTTGGTTGGGGTTTGCTGTTGAAGGTTGGTTGGGGTGTACTGTTGTGGGTTGGTTGGGGTTTGCTGTTGTGGGTTGGTTGGGGTTTGCTGTTGAAGGTTGGTTGGGGTTTACTGTTGGGGGTTGGTTGGGGTTTACTGTTGTGGGTTGGTTGGGGTTTGCTGTTGAAGGTTGGTTGGGGTTTGCTGTTGTGGGTTGGTTGGGGTTTGCTGTTGTGGGTTGGTTGGGGTTTACTGTTGTGGGTTGGTTGGGGTTTGCTGTTGTGGGTTGGTTGGGGTTTGCTGTTGTGGGTTGGTTGGGGTTTACTGTTGTGGGTTGGTTGGGGTTTACTGTTGTGGGTTGGTTGGGGTTTACTGTTGTGGGTTGGTTGGGGTTTACTGTTGTGGGTTGGTTGGGGTTTACTGTTTGTGGGTTGGTTGGGGTTTACTGTTGTGGGTTGGTTGGGGTTTACTGTTGGGGGTTGGTTGGGGTTTACTGTTGTGGGTTGGTTGGGGTTTACTGTTGTGGGTTGGTTGGGGTTTACTGTTGTGGGTTGGTTGGGGTTTACTGTTGTGGGTTGGTTGGGGTTTACTGTTGTGGGTTGGTTGGGGTTTACTGTTGGGGGTTGGTTGGGGTTTACTGTTGTGGGTTGGTTGGGGTTTACTGTTGTGGGTTGGTTGGGGTTTACTGTTGTGGGTTGGTTGGGGTTTACTGTTGTGGGTTGCTGTGACCGCTGCGGGGGCGCCAGGCTGCTGCTGCTGCTGCTGCTGTTGCTGTGCCTGGCGGTCTGCCCTGCACGAGGAACGCTGACCACGTGCTTGGCGAGGGCGGGGTGTTGCCTGACGTCACGGGTGGTGGGCGGGGCGTGGGGAGCAGTGACGTCACCAAAGGGCGGGGCGTAGGGTTTATGACGTCACGTGAGGACAAGATTAATGGGTGTGGCGTCAGCAAATGGGAGGAGCCTGGCGGGGTGGGTGGGCGGGGCTTGGCCAAGGGTCCGCCCATGATCGACGGCAGCTGTGTGTTGAGCATAGTTCCTTGTTGGCCCTTGATCGGTAAACATCAGGGAGCGGCGGTGGCCAGGCGGTGCCGCGTCCCTATATGGCACCTTATGGCACCACCTCAACACCTCCACCTGGCATGCCGCCCCCTACACCTCATGCCACCCCCTACATCTCATGCCACCCCGTACACCTCAGGCTAACCCTTCCTCTTCCACCTCATGCTAACCCTTCCTCTTCCACCTCATGACAACCCTTCCTCTCCCACCTCATGACAACCCTTCCTCTTCCACCTCATGCTAACCCTTCCTCTTCCACCTCATGCCAACCTTTCCTCCACCCCCTTGACCTGGCAGACCTCATGATGACCTCACACAGCTCCCTCTTTAGGTTGTCTGCCATGTGACCCCCAGGGTTTTTATTGTTGCCTATCTCTCTATATGTCGCCTCCGTGGTGCAGTGGCTAGCGTGTCTGGCTACGAATCTGCGGGCCCTGGTTCGAACCCGGGCCAGGGCAAGTCGGTGACCAGCCTACCCAGCTGTTCTTCCTTCCTTTCGGGGTTGATAAATGGGTACCTGGGGTAATCTGGGGAAGGTAACTGTGGTAACCCGGGTGTCACACTAGCCCTATGTCCCGGGGTAACGGGTCCTTACCCACCACAGGCTTTAAGGGCTAATGCCACGGAGATGAGCACCAAATGCCACGCGCAGCATTGCGTATACTCCCATCTTTACCTTTTTTTTATCTCTCTATAGGGCCGCCCTTTTACGTATACGTGTCTCATACCAGTGCTGTACTTGTTGTCGCCGCCACATTACATAGCAGAGTGTCAGACATATATTACTACACACACACACACACACACACACACACACACACACACACACACACACACACACACACACACACACACAAAACTTGCCCCTATGTAGGTATCAACACACCCTTTGGGATTCGCGGTTTAATTCGCTCTCCGGTCTGGACTTAGATCTGTTTTTTATATATTTTTTTTATTGAAGCAGTTATTAAGCATACAAATGGGTTACAAAGTCGATAAGTTATGGCAGTAAATATTCAAGATCTATGCTACAGCCGCCCCTCTACCAATCTCCCACATCTCATCCTCACATCCCACCTCACACATACCTTCATTCTTTCCTCATCCTCACATCCCACCTCACACATACTTTCTTCCTATCCTCCACCTCCTCTCCACCTCCTCCTCCTCCTCACCCCTTCCCCCATCACACACAGACCTTCCTTTCCTCTACCCCCTCTCCACCTCATCCACCTCCTCACCCCCTCCCCCATCACACACAGACCTTCTTCCTTTCCTCTACCCCCTCTCCACCTCCTCACCTCCTCACCTCATCCCCGCTGCCTCCTGGATGCCTCCTCTCAATGAAAGGAGAAGAAAATGATGAGATTTGTAATGATTCATTGTTATTATATATATATTTGCCTCATCAATGATTTGTTCATTGTCCTCCTCCTCCACCTCTCTTCCTCTTCCTCTTCCTCCTCCTCCACCTCTCTTCCTCTTCCTTCCGCTCTCTTCGCCTCCAGTTTATAATGGTTCGTAATTGTCACCGTGTTCATGTAAAGACGCGTTCGTTAGGTGTGTATGATGTGAGGAAATAGTTTTTGTGAAATACCTGTTCATGTGGTTCTGGAAATGCGACCGCCGGAAATTAGTATTAGGAATTTCAGTTTATTTGAAAGTTTTTTATTATTTTCTTTCAGTTATATCATCCTTTTGTATACTATGTTGATTTTTTTATTTAGTTTTTTGAAATGACGTAATAATATTTCTGTTCTCTTCCCGTATAGGTGTATATAAATATTTCACATATCTTCGTTCAAGTTATTGTTTCTATAATCTTGATCTACTTTTATTTTGTTTCCTTTTTGTCTTCATGTCACAATTACTGCAGAATCTTTAAAAATGTTTGGCTATAGAGTTACTCGCTATCGTAGCTTATCGTAAATTATCGTTAATTTTGTCCTGGTTGTTATTCTTATTTTCCTTTATATCTTCCTTTATCATCCTGTTTCTTCTACTCGGTTATTATCATATTTATCTTCTTGTCCTCATCTCTACTTTATCCTTGCAATTCATCTTCCCATTCTAACTGTGTGTGTGTGTGTGTATGTGTGTGTATGTGTGTGTGTGTGTGTGTGTAATTATCATAAACACACACACTTAAGGTGGTGATGGTGGTGGTAATGAATAAACTGTGCTGCGTTTATATGAGGAAAGAAAAAAATTATCCAGTCACAAAGTCTTCAGTATTTAACGAAAAAACCCGCAACGAAATACTGACTGACTGACTGACTGACTGACGATGACGAGAACGACGATATGATGATGGTGGTGGTGGTGGTGGTGATGGTGATGGTGGTGGTGGTGGTGATTGTAATGTTGTAGGTGGTGGTGGTGGTGATTGTGGTGGTGATGGTGGTCGTGGTGATGGTGGTGGTGGTGGTGATTGTGATGTTGTAGGTGGTGGTGGTGGTGATTGTGGTGGTCGTTTGAAATATAAATAAAGACTTGAGAAGTGACCAGAAGAAGGGAGTTGAACCCTTTCCAGCGGCCCCGTAAAGGAGGATGCGACCCTTGAGCGGGAGTGAAGGGAAGGGGGAATGAAGGGGAAGGGGGAGTGAAGGGAAAGGGGGCGTGAAGGGAAAGGGGGCGTGAAGGGAAGGGGGGAGTGAAGGGAAGAGGACTGAAGGGAAAGGGGGGGTGAAGGGGAAGGGGAGTGAAGAGGAAGGGGACGTGGAGGAGGAGGGACAAGAAAAAGGAGAAGAGGAGAGAATGGAGTGAGGGAAGGGAATAGAAGAGGAGGAGAGGTGGTTGGGATGACGATGGATTGTTTCAAGATTAAGGAAAAATAATACGATTTTAATATAGAATCACACACACACACAGAGAGAGAGGAGAGAGAGAGAGAGAGAGAGAGAGAGAGAGAGAGAGAGAGAGAGAGAAGAGAGAGAGAGAGAGAGATAAAGACACAAACACACCCGTCACACACACACACACACACACACACACACACACACACCACACATACACACACACACACACACACACACACACACACACACACACACAC
This sequence comes from Chionoecetes opilio, assembly GCA_016584305.1. Lineage (NCBI taxonomy): Eukaryota > Metazoa > Arthropoda > Malacostraca > Decapoda > Majidae > Chionoecetes > Chionoecetes opilio. The sequence goes on along the minus strand of JACEEZ010016253.1, from coordinate 864,799 downwards.
ACACACACACACACACACACACACACACACACACACACACATACACACGAGTGAGCCCAAACCCCTTTTACCAGACTAAAGCAGGAAACGTGATCCTCCGGAGTGACAAAAGCGAAGCTGAAGACCCACCAGAGTGGCCGCCGCCTCGAGGGGAACCACGGAGAGAGAGAGAGAGAGAGAAAGAGAGAGAGAGAGAGAGAGAGAGAGAGAGAGAGAGAGAGAGAGAGAGAGAGAGAGAGAGAGAGAGAGAGAGAGAGAGAGAGAGAGAGAGAGATTTTAAGTGGTGAGGAGAGGACCCAAATATCCGTTTCACCCTCATTGTCCTTTCTCTCTCTCTCTCTCTCTCTCTCTCTCTCTCTCTCTCTCTCTCTCTCTCTCTCTCTCTCTCTCTCTCTCTCTCTCACTTGACTTGCTTCTCTAAGAACTACATTCGCTGTCTGTATGTGTGTGTGTGTGTGTGTGTGTGTGTGTGTGTGTGTGTGTGTTTGGTGTGTGTGGTGTGTGTGTATGTGTGTTTGTCTAAGCGGAGGAGGTCGAGTCACACACACACACACACACACACACACACACACACACACACACACACACACACACACACACACACACACACACACACACACACACACACACACACACATAAAACCCGTACAACATCATAATTAAGCATTCCTAATCGGCAGGAGTAAGAAGAAGAGGGGAGGAAAATAATACAGGAACAGAAGGAAATAAAAGAGGGAATGGCAGGGAGAGAGGCAGGGAGGGAGGTAGGGGGAGGCAGTGTGTCGGGGCGGCTCGTCAGACTCCCGGCGACAAGAGGCTCAGTCGGTGTCCCGTTTAAGCTGGGTGCGACGCGGCCACTCCGATGACACTCCGGGCTAACAAAAGGCGACATGGAGAAGGCCCCACACGCGACACACCGACCGCAACCCACAAAAGAGGACATCAGGGGACAAAAGAGGAGGAGGAGGACTGCGCTTTGGAGTGTGGGGACAGGGACAAGCAGACATTTAGACTTTGAGGAGGAGGAGAAGGAGGGGGGAGAATAATAGACAGACAGACAGTCAAAAGGTGAGATTAGTGAAATAGTCTTTGAAATGATAAAAGTGATGCGATTGAGATGTAAAAAATTTGTATATTCGGATCGCTTACCTGACTGTCGCCGATAGAAATTTTCGCCGACGTCGGCGGGTGTTCCAATTTCTGGCGACAGTTTTAGTTCTTGATCTTGAGTTAGGTTATGAAATTAGGTTATGTTGGCCAGTTGACCAATGTCCAGGTTAGGTTAGTGAATGCCCGGGGGGGTCTTTACAAGGGAACTGTCGCCGAAAATTTCCACGTCGGCGAGTGCTCCACTGTCGGCGAGAGTTCTCAGTTGGCGTTTCGGCGAGAGTTCCTATCGGCGACAGTTCCATAAACCTTAGAATCTGGATGAACTTTTTATTTGCGTCTCGCTCATCTTTATTCATTGTTTGCTGCGACAGGTGAGCAACAAAGCCACAAAGGGAAGGTTTATGATTTATTACTATATAAATTAGTATTATTTTATTAGTATTTATTTATTACTATATTTATATTACTATTATTTATTACTATTTTTTCATAATTTTATTCTTCAGGTGATTGCACAGATTTGGTCCTATTTGTTTTGAAGGCTTTTGGCGAGAAGTGATTATTGTTGTTTCCGTAATACTCTCTCTCTCTCTCTCTCTCTCTCTCTCTCTCTCTCTCTCTCTCTCTCTCTCTCTCTCTCTCTCTCTCTCTCTCTCTCATTATTATCTTTACTTTTGATGTGTTTTTATCTTTTCGTAGCCATCCACACCTCACCACATGTAGCCTGTCTGTCTGTCTGTCTGTCTGTCTCTCTCTCTATATGTGTGTGTGTATGTGTGTGTGTGTGTGTGTGTGTGTGTGTGTGTGTGTGTGTGTGTGTGTGTGTGTGTGTGTGTGTGTATGTGTGTGTGTGTGTGTGTGTGTGTGTGTGTGTGTGTGTGTGTGTGTGTGTGTGTGTGTGTGTGTGTGTGTGTGTGTGTGTGTGTGTGAATGCGGAAAGGCACCCAGGGCACAAAAAAGGAGAGAATAACAAATACACGAGTAAAGTGGCTGGCGGCGAGTGGCCAGAACTGTATTTGCATGTGTGATTTAGATGACGGAAATGAGGCCGATATTTCTAAAGTAAACACGAGGAGGAAGTGGACGTGCTTGAAGAGTGAAGAGAGAGAGAGAGAGAGAGAGAGAGAGAGAGAGAGAGAGAGAGAGAGAGAGAGAGAGGAGAGAGAGAGAGAGGGCACATCGGTCTTTACAATGTAGACACACGTCTTCTTATTCTTATTCTATCTCACTTTTTCTTAAGTTCTTACGAAGCCCCGACGTCAAATTAATCTCAGAGACGACGCCACGAGCTGGGTCTCTAATTACCCTGAGAGAGAGAGAGAGAGAGAGAGAGAGAGAGAGAGAGAGAGAGAGAGAGAGAGAGAGAGAAAACAAAAATGAGTCAATAAAACTTCATCATCCATACTCGTAAGTCTTAGGTCACGTATTTGCTTAACACACACACACACACACACACACACACACACACACACACACAACACACACACACACACACATACACACACACACAGACACAGGGGCTTCAGGTTTTATCGGTGGCGTCGCTGCGGTGCGGCTGAAACAGTTGTAATCAAACCCCCCCAACCCCCCACACGGCTGCCCTGTAACCAGACACAACCCCAGCCGTGCGAGGACTTATCGGTCTGTGTGTGTGTGTGTATGTATGTGTGTGTGTGTGCGTGTGTATGTGAGTGTGTGTGTGTGTGCGTGTGTGTGTGCGCGCCAGTCAACGCTGCCACCACCACCACCACCACCAGCCCGCGGCCGCACTATAAACATACATAACGCACGTACACGAGTCTTGTTTATATATCAACACCGGGAGGAGACTGGAGGCGGTGGCAGGGTTAGGCAGGGTGAGGGAGGCAGGAGGTGTTGGGGTGACCGAGGCTGGGGTAAGGGAGGCAGGGGTGAGGGAGAGCTGTGGTGGGTGGTGCTGCCCTCTACCACCGGTTGAGGGAAGCTACAAAACTCCTCCCGCTCTCGTCCCCACCACCACCACCACCACCACTAGGCCTGTATTAGGATATTCTCATAGGCCTAAAATTACACGGTTCTTAGGGATGCTGAAGTACTCGCATTGCTGCATCTCATAGCTCCTTCCTAAGTCCTATTGTTTTTGTTCTGCATTATCCCTCCTTTTTTTGGTTTATTTTTGCCTTCCTCCACGTTTGGTGAAATATTATTGCAGTCACTCACGATGTCACCGAGTACACCACCACCCCACCTCCACACCACCACCACCACCCGGCGTCCCCCAGGGTGGCCGTAACCCCCCCAGCGCCTCTACCTGGTCACGGCGTCTCATGCAGGGTGGGATAAAAGGAGAAAGGTAGAAGGAGAAAAGTGGAAAAGGAGAATTGATAACGCGTCTCTTCCTTGTGCTTTTATTTATATTTCTTATTTTATTTAAACAGTTATTAATCACACATATGGCTTAAAAAGGTAGATAAGTTAAGGCAGTAAATGTTCCTTGTGGTATAAGGAAGACACGTTCTGATCGGGTAATTCTTGTGAGTTTTACGAATTCAGTATATAGCTGTGTGTGTGTGTGTGTGTGTTGCCGAAATTACACGTGCACACACAAACACACCTGCACGAAACCTACAAAGCACAAACAAGTGATCGTCGTCGATTTTTTGTGCGACTGTTTTTTTTCTTTTATATATATATTTTTTTTATTAAAACTTTAGTTGGTGGTGATGATGTTAATGCTTTGTTTGTTGTCTTGTTTTTGCTAGTGTTCTTGTTGGTCTAGTGGTGCTAGATTTGTGGCTTGTTAGAAATGTGTGTGTATGTATGTATGTGTGTGTGTGTGTGTGTGTGTGTGTGTGTGTGTGTGTGTGTGTGTGTGTGTGTGTGTGTGTGTGCGAGTGAAATGGTTTGAGGGAGAAGTATGTTTTTTATATTTTGCGTTTCATATAATTATGAGCCTATAGCACTTTTAAGCTTTTTATTATCTTGAGCATTACGATGATTGGCCGTGCAGGTTATCATTAAGGGGTGTTGATGGTTGGCCCTCGCCCGCTATAATGATCATGATAATAATAATAATATAATAATAATAATAATAATAATAATAATAATAATGTTAATTTTATTTACACCCGGAGGCATACAAGAAAAAAAAAAACATGACAGATATAATATAGTGGCGCAGGCAGGGTTTCTATAGTGACGCTTATGATGATTAACCCCTTCACGCCCAGATCTTTCCTTTGCTATATAAAATCATCTGTTGTTAGCCATAAAATTACGAAAAGTAACTGAATATACCAAACCAGCTAGTGGACAAGGATACTAAGCAGGTCATATTTATAAAATGTTGCTTATATTCACTTAAAATCGTCTAATGATAGCTAAATTACAATGAAAATTACGTTCTGGGTCTCAAGGGGTTAAAAGCTTGCGTCATCCATCCGTGTCCTTCGAAGCACTCGCCGTCTAGGGTGGGGTCGATGGGTAGTATGTGAGGAGTATTCGCCACTTGATGATAGTAGAAAATTTTTGGCTTCCGTTGGTACTCGAACTCGGGACACTGAGAAGACAAAAAAAAAAAGATAGTGAGACAGACATACAGGCATCAAGAAAATACAAAAAGACCCAAAATAAAACAGTAAAAACAGACATACAGTGACAGAGAGATAAATAGGCGGATATTTCACACAAGGAAAACAGACAGTGAAAAAGATATCGAAATTTTATAAAAGAAAAACAGTCATTACTAAAATATCACTACTTCCATGTGCTTACCACTCGGCCAACGCCTCCTCAAAGGCTAGAAGTAATAACGGTAATAGTGACTTAGTTACAGTTACACTTTTGTCCTTATTATTGTTATTATGTTATAGTTGTTACTATATCAATATTTTATGTATAGATGATTTTACTGTTTACTTTACTCTTTACTTTACTCTTACTGTTTATTTTTACTTTACTTTTACTTTACTTTCAGAAGGAGAACATTTTAATAACTCTAAACTAAATAACAAAACAAAAAAAATCATGTTTTTTCTCTTTTTCTTGTACTGCATAGAACTGAATCACGCTTTTAATTAAGGAAAATATGTATTCAAAGATAAAAGCGTCCACACTAAGACAGTTTGAGCATAAAAATGGCATCACGTAAAAGTTTCAGTAAAACAAGAACCGTGTTACTCATAGTTGCGGAAAATTAGAATATTTACGAGGATCTTTAAATGAAATGGGTGGGGAGGAAAAGAGTGAATGAGAAGGGGAACGAGAGGGTTGTAGCAAACTGTCATGGTCCCCCTTCGCAATGTACGTCAGGGGGAAGCAGAACAAGGGATATGGTTATGTGGATGTGAATTTTGTCATCTACGTAAGAGCTTGATCTCCATAACTTGATTGAAAGTCATTAATTAAGAAAAAAGCAGTTTGTAATGAGATTAAGTTTATTATTTATGAAGATGTGTGTGTGTGTGCGGTGGTGGTGGTGGTGGTGGTGGTGAGGATGAGGGAAAGGAGGGAAGCGGTGTGGGTCGAGTAGAATGAGTGGTGAGATTGTGGTGGTGATGTGTGGTGAAGATAGTGTGTGGTGAAAATGGTGTGTGGTGAAAATGTTGTGTGGTGAAAATGTTGTGTGGTGAAAATGGTGTGTGGTGAAAATGGTGTGTGGTGAAAATGGTGTGTGGTGAAAATGGTGTGGTGAAAATGGTGTGTGGTGAAAGTGGTGAGTGGTGAAAATGGTGTGTGGTGAAAATGGTGTGTGGTGAAAATGGCTACATGTGGTGAGGTGTGGATGGCTGCGGAAAGATAAAAGCACATCAAAAGTAAAGATAATAATGAGAGAGAGAGAGAGAGAGAGAGAGAGAGAGAGAGAGAGAGAGAGAGAGAGAGAGAGAGAGAGAGAGAGAGAGAGAGAGAGAGAGAGAGAGAGAGAGAGAGAGAGAGTATTAGGGGAGGCAGGCATAACACGACCCTTCCAAATGTTCATCTTGCTTAAGTCACAAGATGTTGGCCTCATTACGTTGTTAATCCAATTATTGGGAAAGGAGCCGGCAGCGTACATTAAAATACGACCATTACCGCCCCTCTCCCTTCCTCTTTCTCCTCTTTCCCCCCTCTCCCTTCTTCCTCTTCCTTCCCCTCTCCATTCTTCTTCTTCCTCCTCTTTCCCCCCTCTCCTTTCTACCTCTTCCTCCCCTCTACCTACCTCTTCTTCCTCCTCTTTCCCCCTCTCCCTTCTTCCTATTCCTCCCCCTCATCCTACCTCTTCTTCCTCCTCTTTCCTCCCTCTCCCTTCTTCCTCTTCCTCCCCCTCATCCTTCCTCTTCTTCCTCCTCTTTCCCCCCTCTCCCTTCTTCCTCTTCCTCCCCTCTCCCTTCCTTTTCCTCCTCTCCCCTGAACCCCCATCACCCACCTCCCCTTTCTCCTCTCCCCCCCTTCACACACCGCCCCTTTTCTCCCTCTCTCTCTTTCTTCCGTCTCGGGCTCGTGTCTTCCTCTGCATTTCCTTTTTCCCTTTCTTGTCTTATTTAACCCTTTTCTTGCTTCTTCCTCCTTCTCTTCCTCTCCCATATCTTCCTTTATCTTGTCTTGCTTATGCTCCCTTCTCTGCTCTTCTTCTTCTTCTTCTTCTTCTTCTTCTTCTTCTTTTCTTCTCTGTTCATTTTCTTTCTTCTCTCGTTCCTGTTTTCTTTGTGTGTGGTATTAGTCTTTTCTTATTTTGTTACATCTTTTCTTTTTCTTTTTCTTCTTTCTCTTTTCTATCTTCTTTAGAGGTAACGGGAGATGGATTGAATGAGAGAGAGAGAGAGAGAGAGAGAGAGGAGAGAGAGAGAGAGAGAGAGAGAGAGAGAGAGAGAGAGAGAGAGAGAGAGAGAGAGAGGAAAACAGGAATTTTCTTGAGACTTTTTCTTTGACGAGCAAAGCATCTGATGGAAGAGAGATGAGTGGAGGAGGAAGAGGAAGTGGAAGAAAAGGAGGAGGACTTAGAGACGCAGAAAGGGTGGAGGAATGAAAAAAAAGTCCGGAAGAAATAATGAAAGAAAAAAACACCCAAAAAAAGTCTGAAAAAAATGGGGAAAAGATGAATTTTAAACGAAAGATAAATAACATAGAAATATGAAGGAAAATAAGAGGTAGAATAATAATAATAAAGTAAAGAGTAAGTGAGACAGATTAAAATGTATAGAGTTAATGGAAGGGGCAACATGGGAAGGAAACATGGGAAGGGTAAAAAAGAAGGGGGGAAAGGATGGAGACGATAGGGGTAAAAAAAGTGTGAGATGAAAGTATTACAAACGAGGGAGGTGAAGGAGAGGTAGCAAAAGTTACTGGGTTCTGTTAAGGGGTGAGGGGAGGGGGAGATGGGGGTGAGGGAGGGGTGATGGGGGTGAGGGGAGGGGGGAGGGGGTGCCAAAAGGATATAAGGACACGCCAGGACAAGGTTAGGGTAGTGATATGGGTAAAGGGAGTGCCAGAGGGGAGGGTAGGGGTGAGGGGGGATGTGGTGGGGCGTAAGGGGGAGGATAGGGGTGATGGGGGATGTGGTGGGGGGTGAGGGGGAGGATAGAGGTGATGGGGGATGTGGTGGGGCGTAAAGGGAGTGCCAAAGGGGAGGGGAGGGGGGAGTGGGGAGGATAGGGGTGAGGGGGGTTGTGGTGGGGGGTAAGGGGGGTGAGGGTGTCCCAGACCGCCCACAACATGCCTACGTCTGAGGTTAATTGTCGTTTATTGCTTCCAGGTGGTGCCTAACGATCTGAAAAGACGTGTGTGTTAGATGGTTAACGAGGAGGGGGTCATGGAGGGGTGTGGGGGGTAGAGAGGGGTGTGTGTGACTGTGTGTGTGTTACAAGTATAGTCATGACAAGTAATCATTTTCATATTTTTTTTTATATTTCCAGAAAGTACAACATCGTCCCTGGCTTGTGTGAAGAAAGCGAGGCGTCTGCTAAGGTAAGAACAAAATACTTCGTGTGGACTTATTTGTTTTAGGAGCAGAGATTGGCTTGTGTCACCTCTGTTTCTATGTCAATGATAGGTTAGGTTAGGTAAGGTTAGGTACATTACACATATCTCTCTCTCTCCTCTCTCTCCTCTCTCTCCTCTCTCTCTCTCTCTCTCTCCCTCTCTCTCTCTCTCTCTCTCTCTCTCTCTCTCTCTCCTCTCTCTCTCATCTCCTCACTCCTCCTCACTCACTCACTCACTCCTCACTTCACTCATCTCACTCACTCACTCACTCACTCACTCCTCACTCACTCACTCCTCTCTCTCTCTCTCTCTCTCTCTCTCTCTCCTCTCTCTCTCTCTCTCTCTCTCTCTCTCTCTCTCTCTCTCTCTCTCCTCTCTCTCTCCTCTCTCTCTCTCTCTCTCTCTCTCTCTCTCCTCTCTCTCTCTCTCTCCTCTCCTCTACTTTAAAAAACATCACACCAAAACCTTCATTCCTTACATAACCATCATCCAGGTCATACAAGTAGCACCCTCTATCAATACCCGTCCCGTACACGTCCTCGCATCCCTCCCCAGCCATTCTTTTGGACATCATGTTATTTTCTTTGATAGCCCAACATGCCCTGAAGCTCACATTTCTTGTAGTCTTTTTAGAGTCTTGCTTGAGGCGGCGTCCTCGTCTAAACACGGGCCGCCCTTGAGCCAGGTGTTTTTCAGGGGATGATTGGTCTCGGGAATTGGTTATTAAGGTATAAAATTAGGACATGTGTGTAGGGAGACGGTGGGGTAAAGGGGCTGGGGAGGGGGGGAAGGGGGGGAGAGGGTTCGGCCAGCTCACTAATTACAGGTGCCGGCAGGTATGATCTCTTGGCAAAAATATATTAGCTAATGGAAAGAATAATTTTGGAATGTGTTTTTTTTTTTTTTTTTTTTTTTTGACTGGGTCTTTGTGGTATCAGGGTGAGTGTTTATATATTTTTTATTTAATGTCTCTTCTCTGTTTTTTATTCCTACTCTTGTGTATCTTTTCTTCTTGGTTTCTAGCTTTCGCCTTATTTTTTATTTTTTTATTTTTTTTTATTACCATTTTTCGTGTTCGTTTTCTATGTTCTTCGTTTTTGTCATCTTCCTCTTTTCTTGTTTTTCTTCTTTTCTTCCTTACCGCATCCTCCTCCTCCTCCTCCTCCTCCTCCTCCTCCTCCTCCTCCTCCTCCTCCTCCTCCTCCTCCTCCCTCCTCCTCCTCCTCTTCCTCCTTCCTCAACGGACTATTTTTCATCTGATTTCTTCCCTTATGACGCAGTTTTAATTTATTTTCCTCCCTTTCTTTCCTCCCTATTTCCTCGCAGTTCTATATTTTCCCTCCCTGTCCTCCCCATTTCAGTGCAGTTTTAATTTTTTTTCCCTCCCTTTTCTCCCCATTTTCCCCCCTAAGATGACAAACTCCCTATTACAGAATGCAGTTTTAATTTATTTGCTTCCCTTTCCCCCCTCCCAGAAGACTAACTCCCTATTTCAGTGCAGTTTTAATTTCTTTTCCTCCCTTTCCTCCCCAATTCCACGCCTCCCCCCCTGCCCCCACACCTTCCCCTCCTCCCCCCCTTTGCCCCCACACCTTCCCCTCCTCTCCTCCTCCCCCCCCCCTGCCTCCACACCTTCCCCCCTTCCCCCCCCCTCAGAAGACTAATGTCCCGCCAGGGTTCAGGCACGTCGAGGGTTTAGGGGAAATTCGCCTTCCACATTAACCTACACAATTAATTATTACACTCCGCTTCGTCCTCCACCTCATTTTGCTCAGGGAGGGGAGGGCGACGTGGTGGAGGAGGAGGAGGAGGAGGAGGAGTTGGAGGAGAAGGAGGAGGAGAAGGAGGAGGAGGAGGAGGAGGGAGAAGATCATGAAGGTTTGTGTGTAGCTGTTTCATTTTTTTTTTTTTTTTTAGTTTTTGCTTCTTTATTTCTTTGGTATATTTAGTTTCCTCAATATCTTTTATGTTATTTAGTTTTTCTCTTTAGTTTTGTGTATTATTTTTTTCTTCTGGTCTTAGAGTTTGGTTAGTAGGCCTACTGTGTGTGGGTTTTCAGCCTGATTCTTATTTGCTATAATAATTTAATTCCCTCCCATTTTTTTCTAATGTAAAATATTCTCTCTCTCTCTCTCTCTCTCTCTCTCTCTCTCTCTCTCTCTCTCTCTTTTCTCTCTCTCTCTCTCTCCCTCTACTCTCTCTCTCTCTTCTCTCTCTCTCTCTCTCTCTCTCTTCTCTCTCTCGTCTCTCTCTCTCTCTCTCTCTCTCTCTCTCTCTCTCTCTCTCTCTCTCTCTCTCTCTCTCTCTCTCTCTCTCTCTCTCTCTCTCTCTCTTTATATACTTGCTTTTACATTTCTTCTTCCTTTCCTCCGTTTAACCCTCCCATCCCATCCATCTTCCTCCCTTCTGTCTCTCCTTATTCTTTCGTCCCCTATATTTCCTCTTCTCTCCTATCCTTAGCGTGTCCTGCCTTCCCTCCCTCCTCCCATCCTCTCCTTGCTCTCATTACGTCCTGCACAACCTATCTACTTGCATGACTACCTTGTTCGCTTTATTTAACTCTACGTCTACCCACCTTTATCAGTTCCTCCTCCCCCTCATTTACCTCCGAATTTACTGTACTCTCAAAAATTATTAGGCCTTTATTCTTTTTCTTAGCATTTCTTAGCTTTTTCTTAACATTTCTTAGCTTTTTCTTAGCATTTCTTAGCTTTTTTTAAGCATTTCTTAGCTTTTTCTTAGCATTTCTTAGCCTTTTCTTAGCATTTCTTAGCTTTTTTTTTTAGCATTTCTTAGCTTTTTCTTAGCTTTTTCTTGGCATTTCTTAGCTTTTTCTTAGCTTTTTCTTAGCATTTCTTAGCTTTTTCTTAGCTCGTGCTTAGCATTTCTTCGCTTTTTCTTAGCATTTCTTAGCTTTTTCTTAGCATTTCTTAGCTTTTTTTTAAAGCATTTCTTAGCTTTTTCTTAGCATTTCTTAGCTTTTTTTTTGCATTTCTTAGCTTTTTCTTAGCATTTCTTAGCTTTTTCTTTGCATTTCTTAGCTTTTTCTTAGTATTTCTTAGCTCTTTCTTAGCATTTCTTAGCTTTTTCTTTGCATTTCTTAGCTTTTTCTTAGTATTTCTTAGCTCTTTCTTAGCATTTTCTTAGCATTTCTTTACACTGAATCGATGAAGATTAGTCAGTTCTTCCTTTCCTTAAATATGGTTTTGATAATATCCTATTTTTTTTTTTTTTTTTTTTTTTTTCCCTTAGCTTTACTTTACCTTTTTTCTTAATTATATTTTTAACAACTCTTTTCTTATCTCCTCAGTGGATCATGTTATTAGTACCAACAATAATCACCTCTATTGTCACCACACTTAAGAGTCTTTCTTCCTTGACGCCTGACATGCGAAGCCTTTCCTTGACACCATTTTACCTTAGTGTCTTCCCGATCAACCTGTTACTCTATCATTATTTTTATATTATCTTGGACTAACTAATATTTTTTGTGACATTAGTATCCTGTGTCCTAAACTCCTTCACGCCCCGACCTTTCCATTGCTATATAAAATCGTCTGTTAGCCATAAAATTACAAGAAGTAACTTAGTATGCCAAATTAGCTAGTGGACAAGGATATTAAACAGGTCATATCTATAAAACATTGCTTATATTAATTAAAATCGTCTAAAATTAGCCAAATTACAATGGAAATTACGTTATGGGCCTCAAGGGGTTAACTTCTTCACGCCCAGATCTTTCCTTTGCTATATAAAATCGTCTGTTAGCCATAAAATTACGAAAAGTAACTTAGTATACCAAATCAGCTAGTGGGTACGTATACTAAGCAGGTTATATTTATTAAAGTATTGCTTATATTCATTAAAATTGTCTAATGGTATCCAAATTACAATGGAAATTACGTTGAGGGCCTCAAGGGGTTAACGTCCATAATGCTACTTCTTCAACACTCTCATGACAGTCTATTTCTCGACACGACAGAGTTTTTCTTTTTTCGTAAGATCGTTTGGAATCCCTTGGTACTCCTTGGCACTCTTGATACACGACCACTTACTTACCTCCCTTCAGTGGCAACTCACACACACACACACACACACACACACACACACACACACACACACACACACACACACACACACACACACACACACACACACACACACACACACACACACACACACACACACACACACACACACACACACACACACACACACACACACCTTGACATTCCGTTTTCCCCTGACTTGCCTTTTCCCTTGGCACTCTTCAGCTTTAATACACTGCCACTTTTCTCTCTGGTACACCTTTCTCCCCTCTCTTCTTCCCCTCCGTCCCCTCGTGTGGCCCCGGGTGTGCCATCGCGTCCCGGCCCCAGCGTGCGGGAGTCGCGTGATGGAGGGCAAATACAGATTACAGGGCCGGCCGGGTAATCATAGGGGGTTGGTTACAGATGGTGTAGATCGACAGTGCTACAGGACACCCCCTTTTTTGCCCCCCTGCCCCCCTTAACCCCCTCGGTGCCAACAGAGTAGTGATAACAGGGCCTTTAGTATATTAGTGTGTGTGTTGTGTGTGTGTGTGTGTGTGTGTATATGTGTGTGTGTGTGTGTATACAAGTGTTTTTGTAAGTCAATATAAGTTATTCATGCACAATAGCTTATCTTACACTAACATTCATAATCATTCATACACACTTCTAATTAACAAATACAAATTAAAGAATCACAATGTCTACAAAAAATATATGTAAAAAGGTAAAAGGAATCCGTTACACGTACACACAAAGCTCGGAATCGACCGTAAATCGACACGGGAACACACGGCATAGGAATGAACCAGACCGATGGACGACGTATAGTAAAGATACAGGCTGTGACGCGGGGAAAGTATAGGCGAGAGGAGAAGGAAGAAAGGCTTTGTCCCTTAACCCCTTGAGACCCAGAACGTAATTTCCATTGTAATTTGGGTACCATTAGACGATTTTTAGTGAATATAAGCAATGTTTTATAAATATGACCCGGTTAGTATCCTTGTCCACTAACTTATGTGGTATATTTAGTTACTTTTTGTAATTTTATGGCTCGACAACATACGATATTTCACATAGCAAAGGAAGACCTGGGTGTGAAGGAGTTAAGGCTCGGACACACTTGCCCGCGAACATTGCCCGGAACATTGCTCGAAGCAGTAACTTGAAAGTGTTTGCATGCATGTTCGAAACACCATTGTCCCGAACATGCTGGAAACATGGTTCGGAAACATATTCCTAGCTCTAGTGTGGACGTCTGTGCCGAACTTAATGTAGCAGAACAGATAAGTAGCAGAGGTGGCGAGGTTTACAGATACGTGTTCGTGTGGACTGCAAGCCATCTTGAAACATGTTTGAGCATTTGCCTCGAACACTGTCATCAGATATTTCTTTGAACATGTTTATAGCAGGGTCGGGAACACATTTCTGATATGTTCGTCAAATTTTCGGAGCAATGTTCCAGGCAATGTTCGGGGGTAAGTGTGTCCGTGCCTTTACACTCCTTGACAGGTCCTTTAACATATGAGACCAGATCATAGGTGGCGATAGGAAGAACAGAGAGAGACTAGAGAGGAGGTAGCGAGGAACATAGGTGAAAGGGGCGCCATAGAGCATGGTATAGATGCAAAAGGTGCCAGAGAATATAATACAAGTGAAAAGGGTGTTCGAGAATATAGCATCAGAAAGGGGCGTTAGAAATAATACCAAATAGTTGAAAGGATAGATGTGAATTTATAGATTATGTCGGTTGATGAGACGTGTGTGTGAGCGTCGGTCAAAGGAGTGTGATAGATGATTGGTAGTGATGGGAGGTGTAAGAAAGGCAGAGGAAAGCATAAAGAGTATTTGGAGGGTGAGGAATGGGTGAGGGTGTTGGGCAGTAATATAAGTTTCCAGGATAGAGAGTTCCCAGCCCTCTGCCCTCAACCGCCACTTACATAATCGGCTTTACCTCGACGCACCGATACAGAAACACACAACCAGAATCCCCCTATCTGAAAACTGACACACTGTAGACGGCAAGGTGTGTGTGTGTGTGTGTGTGTGTGTGTGTGTATGTGTGAGTGTAAGTGTGTGTGTGTGTGTGTGAGTGGTGTGTGTGTGTGTGTGTGTGTGTGTGTTGTGTGTGGTGTGTGTGTGTGTGTGTTGTGTGTGGTGTGTGGTGTGTGTGGAGCAAAGTAATTCAGTTTTGATAGCATGAAACATGACCAAAACTCAAATTGTACGAAAGAGAGAGAGAGAGAGAGAGAGAGAGAAGAAGAGAGAGGAGAGAGAGAGAGAGAGAGAGAGAGAGAGAAGAAAAAAAAAATGGGGGTCTTCTCGTTAGCTCACTCAGGCGACTAATTACATTTAAGAACGAGAAAAAAATGGGCGGCGATGATGAAGCGGGGGAGGGGAGGGGAGAGAGAGAGAGAGAGAGAGAGAGAGAGAGAGAGAGAGAGAGAGAGAGAGAGAGAGAGAGAGAGAGAGAGAGAAAATCGGCAAATCAAAATGTGAAAACAAATATAATGACAACTGCATGATTTTCTTTTTTCATTTTGTAATATTCGCATTTTGTGTTTATTCTTTTTTTCTTCAATGTATCGTTTTACTCAAAATAAAAAAACTTAACGATTTTAGAACACACACACACACACACACACACACACACACACACACACACACACACACACACACACACACACACACACACACACACACAACCATTTCTTATCATTAG
>JACEEZ010016253.1:837500-840000 GCA_016584305.1 Chionoecetes opilio | reverse complement strand
TAAATAATAATAAAAAGAACTTAGAAGTAATGAAAATAGAGTCGATGAGAGACCAGACTTACTAAAATAGCTGATGTTAATCCCTTCACGCCCAGATCTTTTCTTTGTTATAGAAAATCATCTGTTGTCGAGCCATAACATTACGAAAAGTGACTAAATATACCAAATTAGTTAGTGGACAAGGATACTAAACAGGTCATACCTATAAAATATTGCTTATATTCACTAAAAATCGTCTAATGATAACCAGATTACAATGGAAATTACGTTCTGGGCCTCAAGGGGTTAATAACTGACTGAACGATAACAAATGGAACTAGATGACGAGTAATTAAGGAAAAAAATGAGATGCTGGAGATTTGAACGCCTGTCTCACTTACTTCATACGGGTTTATTTATTGCTATTTCTGAACCTTGCGAAGAAAGAATAGAAATACATAAGAACGTAATTATGTGTAGATTTGTGATTGTAAAAAAAATATAACATAGCTTTTAATGGATTCGAGGGAGGAGGAGAAGAAGAAGAAGAAGAAGAAGAAGAAGAAGAAGAAGAAGAAGAAGAAGAAGAAGAAAAAGAAGAAAAAGAAGAAGAAGAAGAAGAAAAAGAAGAAGAAGAAGAAGAAGAAGAAGAAGAAGAAGAAGAAGAAGAAAGAATGAGAAGAGAAGAGAAGAGAAGAAGAAATTTCGCGATGCGGGTTTTGGAGTTACGAGACAAGAATTGAAATGGCGAGAGGATCCTTCTTTATTTTTTTTTTTCATTTTGTGTCCTCTTATATTCATCGTTGTGTTATGATGGTGGTCAGTAGAAGAGGAGGAAGAGAAGCAGGTAGCAGGAGTAGCAAGGCATAGATCGTAAAAAAAGAAGAAGTTGCAAACGTATATTATATTTGCCAAGGACTTTGAAAATATTCCTCAATCTTTTCCTTCCATTTTGTTGCAAGTTGCGCGGACAAAGACAAGAAATAAATAAGGACTAAATATTAAATACCTGGTAATTGATGTGCAATTTGTGGATTTTCTTTTGACCTTCAACACCGTTCACACCACCGGTAGAGAGAGAGAGAGAGAGAGAGAGAGAGAGAGAGAGAGAGAGAGAGAGAGAGAGAGAGAGAGAGAGAGAGAGAGAGAGAGAGAGAGAGGGGGGGAGGAGAAAGGAGACAGAGAGAGAGACAGAGGGGGGAAAGGGAAGAGAGACAGAGAGACAGAAGAGAAGAAGAGAGAGAGAGAGAGAGAGAGAGAGAGAGAGAAGAGAGAGAGAGAAGAGAGAGAGAGAGAGAGAGAGAGAGACAGACAGACAGACAGACAGACAGACAGACAGACAGACAGACAGACAGACAGACAGACAGACAGACAGACAGACAGACAGACAGACAGACAGACAGACAGACAGACAGACAGACAGACAGACAGACAGACAGACAGAGGGGGAAAGAGAGACACAGAAAGAGAGAGGGGGGGAAAGAGAGACAGAAAAAGAGAGAGAGAGAGACAGATAGAGAGAGAGGTAGGTACAGGAGGAGGAATTAAGAGTGCGAGGCAGGCAGGTGAGGCAGGTGGAGGAGCGAAGCAGGTAAGATTCCTCCCTCGCTGACCACTACTGCTAATTACAGTGAACAGGTAAACTTATTGCACAGAATACATATCCTGCCGCCATGCCGCCCTCCCTCTTCGTGCTGTCTGGTGGTGGTGGTAGTGGTGATTGTGGTGGTGGTGGTGGTGGTGGCGGTTGCGGTGATGGTGGTGGTGGTGGTGGTGGTGGTGGTGGTGGTGGTGGTGGTGATAGTGGTGGTGATGGTGGTGATGGTGGTGGTGATTGTGGTGGCGGTGAAGGTGGTGGTGGAGGTGGAAGATGGGTCTATATATTGTTATTGGTGGTGGTGGTGAAGGGGGGGGGGGTGAAGGTGGTGGTGATGGTGATTGTGGTGGCGGTGAAGGTGGTGGTGAAGGTGGTGGTGGTGGTGAAAGGGGTTTATGGGGTCTGTATATTGTTGTTGTTATTGTTGTTGGTGGTGGTGGTAATGGTAATGGTGATGGTGGGGGTGAAGGTTGTGGTGATCGTGGTGGTGGTGGTGTGGTGGTGTGTGCAGTGGTGGTGAGGTGTTGATGATATTATTGGTGATGTTGGTGATGGCAGTGGTGGTGGTGGTGTGTGCAGTGGTGGTGAGGTGTTGATGATATTATTGGTGATGTTGGTGATGGCAGTGGTGGTGGTGGTGTGTGCAGTGGTGGTGAGGTGTTGATGATATTATTGGTGATGTCGGTGATGGCAGTGGTGGTGGTGGCAATAATGGTGTTTATTATTTTTATTTATTAAGTAATGGTGTAAAAGAAAACATATTTTATCGTTACCTGTGTTATTGGTTTACTCTTGTTTTTGTTATCATTCCTATATTATTCCTTCTATTATTATCATTTTTATTACATCATCATCATTATTATCATTGTTATTTCACTATCTTCATTATAATTGTTGTCTCCCTGGATAATGAATCATGTTACC
>JACEEZ010016253.1:820000-822500 GCA_016584305.1 Chionoecetes opilio | reverse complement strand
TTACGAATGAGAAAAATCCCACTTCTTACTGCTTGACTTTTTCATTTTCACATGACAATGATTCGGGAGAGAAAATTTTCACATAAAGAATCACCAGTGCAATATGTGCTTAACCCCTTCACGCCCAGATCTTTCCATTAATATGTAAAATCGTCTGTTGTTAGCCATGAAATTACGAAAAGTAGCTTCATATACCAAATTAGTTAGTCGTCAAGGACACTAAGCAAGTTATAGCTATAAAATATTGCTTATATTCACTAAAAATCGTCTAATGGTAGCCAAATTACAATGGGAATTACGTTCTGGGTCTCAAGGGGTTAATACTATTCGTTGTTTTACAGAATACAGTGAAGTACATGTATTTTCATATGAGGTGAACCATATAGGGTGATAGAAGTAGCCAAGTTTTCGGGAGAAGTTCAGTTCAGTTGTGGGTCGGGAGTCTGGCCTTTTTCATCGGCACTCCCTGACGTGTTTCTTCTTGCTGTTTGGGTCTTTAGTTAGTTGTCTTCTCTTATTCTGTTTTTTAGTTTCTTTCTCTTTCTTTCCTCTTATTTTCTCTGGTCATCTAAAAACTGTTGATTGTTCTTTTTGCTTATTCCACATTCCCATCTTCAAACAATGAGGGGAAAAAAAGTAGTGAGGGGAGTTTGGGTAAGAGAAATCTGTCTGTGGAAGCAAAGATGGCCATGTTTGAGGGAATTGTGGCTCCTAAAACAAACTATTTAAGGTCTCCAATAACGTAATATTAGAAAAAAAGCATGACGTACTACTTTTCAAAATCATGTTTTTATGTATATTCACTTCAATAAGGATTTTCACACTAGCCATGTGCCCCGAGGTAGCAGATTTTAGATTTGTCACCCACCACAGGCTCAAGGGGTAATGCGACGGAGACGAGCACTGAGGCCATGTGCAGCTTAGCGTATGCCCCCATCTTTTTTACTTCAATAAATGGTCAATAATTATGACTAAGATAAGACTAATAATAACAGATAATAAACAGACGTAAGCCTTAATTCTGGCGCCATTCCGAACCTAATAATTAATGATGAGAATTTTAGATATGAACAACAGTACAAAATAAAATCATACAAGTAGCTCAGTTATATATTTTTTAAGGCTTTGTGTAAAATAACATAGTAACAGTAACGCGCGTTCGTATCAGTAACAGTCACTTGCGTTCATGTCCCTTGGGAATCACATGGAAAATAGTTAAAATGTAGCAACGCAGGATGGCATCACAACACATCAGTTTAGTGCGGTCACCCATTATGTGTGTGTGTGTGTGTGTGTGTGTGTGTGTGTGTGTCTGTGTGTGTGTGTGTGTGTGTGTGTGTGTGTGTGTGTGTGTGTGTGTGTGTGTGTGTGTGTGTGTGTGTGTGTGTGTGTGTGTGTGTGTGTGTGTGTGTGTGTATGAAATGTGTTTGCAATAAATGTTTGTGAGTGTTTTGTGTGGGAATTAAGGAGTAAGGTTGATGGGACGGATGGCTGTTGTTATTGCGTGTTTGTTTTGATGTTGTGTAGTAGTTGTGGTGTTGCTGGTGTTGGTGTTGTGATCTGTAATAGTTGTGGTGTTGGTGGTGTTGGTGGTGTCCTGGTGTCCTGCTTTATGGCGCCGGTGAAAGACTGGCTGCCTTTTTTCAATATTAATGATAATGATGCTAACTGGTATGAAATAGCATCATTATCTCAATTTGACTGGTTTTTTTTACTATCCTCTTACTATCCTTTTACTCCTATTTTACTATTTTAATTTTAATATCTCTATTTTACTCTAATATTTTACTATATTACTGTTATCATTATCATTAAACACTATCACCATCACCTTCAATCCCTTGTAACCGGCATACAACTCTATAACGTGCTCTCATGTACATGTATGCACATTGTACGCACACCCCATGACAACCCGGATATAATGCGTACAGATAGATCTCCCTGTGTACACGCGTAGTAGCCTTGTGTACATTTTGACGCGAGGAAATTAGAATTACGTACGTACATATTTGCGTAAAAAAATAAAGAAAGCGTACATGAATACCACTTGTGTACATACTTGTAGATGTGTGTGTGTGTGTGTGTGTGTGTGTGTGTGTGTGTGTGTGTGTGTGTGTGGTGTGTGTGTGCGTGTGTGTGTGTACGTATTTAGCCACTGTATGCAAATGAAAGCGTGTGCACCTGTGTATATCAACCTCCATGTGTGTGTGTGGTGTGTGTGTGTGTGTGTAGGTATATAGGTGCACACGGCTGCCTTCATTAGATAGACACAGGTTACGTTCATTAGTGTCGTCTAATTATTACTATGGCCAGGTAAGGGGGCAGGGGGTTGGGCAGGGGGGGAGGGTGGCACGGGGGAGACGGGAAAGGAGAGACAGCGAGAAGAGATTTTTGTGGGTGTGCGCAGGGGAGACTTGGAGAGAGAGAGAGAGAGAGAGAGAGAGAGAGAGAGAGAGAGAGAGAGAGAGAGAGAGAGAATGAGAAAAGAGAATGATGA